>JAUCMS010000145.1:6852430-6928482 GCA_032357445.1 Enteromius radiatus | reverse complement strand
ATAATCGAAGTATTGCGTTTACATGAGGTAAAGTTTAATCGCAATATTTCCAAAATCTCATTATAATCGCATTAAGAGGGTCCATGGAAACGCACTCAGTCATAGAATAATTATGTTTTTTAAACATTTATGTACAATTAGATTATTTGTTTACGTGTTTTTAAAATTGATCCAGTTTCTTAAAGATTGTGCATGTTATTTTAAGGAGAATAATGCTTGTCTTTGTAATATTTCAACACCTGGATCCATTCTAGTCTGTAACCCTCTGTTACGAACTGTACACTGTTCTTGTGTCAAGATTCAGTCTGGTTTTAATGGACAAAATCTAGTTATGCCTATATTTTTCCGCAGAAATGTCAAGTTACAGTTACAATGTTACAAGTTTTAGTTCCTTTCTTTCACAAACTTCAGTTTGGGAAACCTTGATATTAATAATTAGGTTAGGTTAAAAGTAATCTGATTATATTACCTAATGCATGTAATGTAATCTATTATGTTACAAGCTGCAATTTTGGTCATGTAATTTGGAATCAGTAACGGACTACAATTTATAGTTTATACAGTAGATCTCAAATGTTACACAATCTGTATTTTTGGTTTTAAAAATGGCAGATTCAATTATTCTTCCATGCATATGCTTATTTTTTCTGCGTATTTTCTTTTTTATAAGTCATTTTATTTAGACATACATTACAATATAGAAGAAAAGACTAGGCTATATCACTATCTGTGTTACATTCTGATATGACACGTATCTTACCTTCGAAATCAGTGCAGAGAGCATGTAGATTGAAAACTGCAGAGACAGCAAATTAGCCTTTTTCCCACAATATCATCTCATACTTGCCTCAGAGGCTCTGTACTTGTACTGTACATCTTCACATAGCAGAGTCCTCAGCCAGGCATTCAGCTGCGATCTTTCGTGTTTTAATTAGCTGTAATTGCGGTTAGCGTTGGCTGGTCGTGTTCATCGTGTATTTCCACGAAGGTCGGCATCGTGGAAAGGAAATTATGCTCTAGAGTTCTGTCACTAACGCACCATGCTTCAGTTGCTGGGATTTTCCGCCACTTTACTAGCGCAATGTATGAGTTTGGACACACGCATACACACACACACACACACACACACACGTAGCCACTGTTCTATACATGGAATCAACCCCCTGAGCTCCTCTAATGAATGGTCTGCGCTACACTTGTTGTTAATTGCTCATGAATGAATGAAGACATTGATTTGATGCTCAACTGAAATCACGTAGCCTGTCTAAACTATTACCACGTCTACCCTGATATACACATTTCAAGTGAGTATTTTCGCTGCAGTAGAGATTCTTTGCAGCATGATTTTTATTTCAGCTTGACCTTTTCAATAGAAGCTATAATTGCCATTTCAGAAATATTTCATTTGGTGATTGATCATACAAGTGTGTGTCTGCCACCTGCCTTTGAGTGATCATTTATCCTTCAGCTTTACCAAATGTCAAAGATGAACGTACTATTGCATACATATGGGGGTTTGATTAAAACACACTGTAAAAAGTCCTGTAGAAATTACAGTATTACTGTAGATCCACTTGCTGTAGATTTAAATTTATGGTAATTTCAGGCAACAGTTTGTTAAAGATAAATGAACATTAAACATTAAAAAGTCTTTATCTTTACAGGAAGAAATAAGCTAAATAACAGCCTCATTTTTGAAAACCAATATTAGAAAAAAACAGAAAAGGCTGATGAGGATTTCTGGTTCCCAGAATGCTTTGCATGAAGCAGATTTTAATCGTTTTATTCTGTAAAGATAAAGATGTTTAATGTTCATTTATCTTTGAACAAACTGTTTCCAATAAATTTGATAAATATATATTACAGTTTCTCTTGCTTATGATCATTTTAAAAGCTTGCATTTATTGTATAGGCTACTACATTCTATGATATTTTTATTTTACATTTTTTGCACAATTTAACAAAATACAATAAAAATTTTATATCATTATCTTTCCTTATGATGTCATATTTTAAATCAAATATGCTTAACTAACACTGCTATATTCTTGGTAACCAAGGACAGTAATTACAATCCTTTTTGTGTAAAAATTATATTTTTACAGATTAACAAGCACAATATCTTCTTTATTTTATTTGTAAAGTTTTATTAAAGTTCAGTGATTATGATTATAATTATAATTTAGATATATAATTGATTTAAATCCATTAATTGTTAATACAGTTTGAGATTATTTAACTTAGTGTTATTGTTTAAAGAAATAGTGATAAATATTTTTATGTATTTTCATGGTTTAGGATTAAAAGATTATGATCCATGCTTTATATTAAAATAGTATTCATTATATTTTAATTAAACTGTATTTTTATATATAAAACTTAAAAAAAAAAATTTTTTGGATGACATAAAGTTCAAGACAATCTCAATGTGACCTTCATAAAACAAAAAAAAGTTACAATGTTTTAGTTTCTATAAAAATAAGGTGACATAAAAGTGCCTCTCATTGAAGTATCACCTATAGCTAAATATTTTATGAAGCGTGCTGTGACTATTTAAATTTTTTTACAGCAGAGAGGAAACAGAAAAAGTCATGGAATGAAGATTAGTGCAATGAGAGAAGCTTCAGCGTTCCTTTAGGGACTGTGATTTAGACAGTGAGAGACAGAGGGGGTGAAAGAGTGGGAGAGCGAGGCTGATTTTGACAGTGTGAGGCAGATTGCAGAAGATAGAGTGAGAAAGACTTGAATGAGGAGAGGGAAATGATTTTAGACAGCGAGAGACAAAGTGGGAGAGAGTGAGAAAAGGAGAGAGAGATACGAATGAGAAGACTGAGACGGTGAGAGACAAAGTGATAGAGAGTGAGCTGAATGAGAAAGCAGGGGGTAGACTAAGAGAGTGGGAGAGAGACAGAATGGTACGGCTGCTGAAAAAGCTCCTCTCCGCTCAGACAGATCCTCTTCACACCGTCTGCGGTGTGGGCCCTGGAGGAGAGACACAGCACAGCTCTCACTCTCTGTGACGGCAGCTTGTAAAGACAGATTTAGCAGGGGAGGCTGCGCAGGAAGTCCACGTCTGAGATCAGTCCCGAGACCCAAGAGGCTAGTTTTGGAACTGGTGCATGTAGATTCTCAAGTGGGGAGAAATTGGTAACAACGTTCTGTCTCATTTTTCTTCTAATTTTGAATTTGGAAACTCATTCGACAGCATAAACAGTATAATGTGATCCAAAAGCCTGCAACCACTTTGGAAACGTGTGATTTAAGACTTGAAATGTTTTAAAAGAAACACAGATACAAAGAACATTGGAATGTTTGTTGTAACCTGATGTTGTAGTTAAAACATCTACCAGTCTGGCTAACTGGACTATGCTCACTCCTCACAAATAGGAATCAGAGGGGTCTTCAGCTCATGTTCACATGCACAATAAGAGGACAATTAGATTGTGTCTTAATCAAGTGGGAAAAAAGAAAATACTAAAGACGTCACGGACTATTTGAGATCTTGTGAGAGCATGATGAATGCATTAACATGCTTTACGCCTCATAGCCTCTGAATCAGTGTGTGTCTAACAGAACAATTGGGATTATATAAACAAAGAATGGATCCCTGTACAGAATCATCATACACATCATATATATATATATATATATATTAGTGCTGTCAAACGATTAATTGCGATTGTAAATACTGTGTATATTTATTAAATATATATAAATGCAAACACATGAATGTATATATTTAATGAAAATATGTTATGTTTATATATTAAATATGTTTAGATATATTTCTTATAGATAATATAAGAAAATAAATATATAAATGCATTTACATGTAAATATTTAAAAAATATATACTGTACATGTGTGTTTTAATATAAACAGAATAAATAAACACAGCATAAACGCATATATTATTAAAAGAAAAACTTTTATTTTGGATGCGATTAATCGTTTGACAGATCTAATATATATATATATATACACATCTTAAAAGCATTTAAAGATATAATAAATATATTTGGATAAAATGTATAGATTTATACAGTGTTTTGTATTTATGGGTGTGTTTATATATAGATGTAACATTGTATTGATCTGAAGTAGAAAAACTGAAATATCTTTGTCTTGTAAAACATACTCCAGTAATCTTTGTTTTATTTACAACTTTTAAAAAACTGTAGTGAAGCTAATCCTATTGTTTGTGGATTTCCTGTTTTTCTTATCCAGAGCTGCAGTTAAATCAATGTCTTTTCTAATGTTTATGGAAAGAGTCATTGTTTGGTCTTAAAAGATTAAGTCTTAAAAGCATTTTATTCAAATTGGCTCAATTAAACGAATCATTGTAATCCAAACCTTGGTTTGCTTTTTAAAGTGGTGAATAGAAAGAAACGCGCTTTTCTCTTTTATTCTAGAGCACAGTCAGAACAGCCGTGACATGCTGTCATGGGGATCAGACAATGAATGTGCACGCCTGTGGGATTTTGATTTCAGCCAGCTTTGCGACTGCTGTTGTATGAATGTATTAATAATAATTATCCATTCCTGAGACAGCCGATATCGGGGTATCTGTGAGAGAAGGCCAGATTGTCTTTTGCTCTCTACTGGAACATACTTGAGAAAAAAATGGTAAAAAGATGTCATTTATTAAAGATGTCTTTCACATGACTACAGATGGTCTTAAAGTGATAGGTCACCCAAAAAATGAAATTCTATCATTATGTACTCAATCTAATGTCATTCCAAACATTGTTTTTTTTTTTTTATACAAAAGTATTTATGAATGAATGAATGAATTTAATTAATAAATAAAGTATGGCCAAAAAACCTTTATACCTTTAAGAGACATTGGCCTTAATATCTGCATCTGGTAATAATATCTGCATCTGTTGACTCGATCCAGAGTAAGGACAGATTAGCATTCACATTACATACATTTTCGATGTGCATTTACTGTGATCAATCGCTATCAGACTGTGATGCAATCACCCATAACACATTAATGTCAGGTGTACAGGGAGCCATAGCATCCCACTACAATCAGCACCGTGTCATCCTAGCAGATTACTAGTGAGTTTATGATCATTTAGTCACTGAGAGGAGGATGCCGGACCCCGACAGAGAGACTAGCGAAGGAGTTGTGTGGGAATAATCCACTCCCACACATCAGCGTGAAGAGTCTCTGTGCATCTGGATGGGTGTGCGTGTGTAATTGGTTTTCTGCTACAGAGACGAGCGTTAGCATGTTCCACCAGGCAGGTTGCAGCCAACTGCGTCATGGCTGACTCTCTGGAGTCAATGGCCTCGGGAATAAAAAACATGCACACATGGTGGCTGGGCACCAATTAACATCTCTTTTTTCCCCCATGTGCCGTCTTTAACTCTCTTTGTTATGTCTCTCTCTGCTTCTGTTTTGCCATTATTCTGCATACACAACTGCAGAGTTTTTGCTCTGGGGAAAGTAGGATGACGTTTTTGTAAACCATAATACATTTTTAGGATTCTTGATAAATAGAAAGTTCAAAAGAACAGAAATTTAGTTGTAATTCAATTCTTTTTTGACATTGTAAATGTCTTTACTGTCAATTTCGATCACTTTATTGCATCTGTGCTGAATAAAAGTAAAAGTAAAAATTCTGAGTGACACCAGAGTTTTGGAATGTAGTGTATACAATACATCAAACAATTGGTTTGGAAAATAAGAGAAAAGAGAACAAAAGGAAAACTGAGACCTAGCTGGCTCTTTTGACTTTGGCCACACTTAAGCATCCACCTAGCAATGGCCTAATGACTGCATAGAAACGCAGAAAACACCAAGAACATTTTGCCAACCACATATCAGAGAGATTTGCACAACCACTCAGTTTCTTTAATAAATGTAAAAGCCGTTTGACAGACCAACACAAGAGACATTAAGCTGGACTCATGAATTAGACTAAATAGAGAGTGAGATGGTAGTGAAAGGAGAGAAGAGAGGCCATCTGTTCCAGTTTGTGCAGATTGGCGTGGAGTGGAACACAGCAGGATCATGTCCTCAAAACACATAGAGAACGTTAGAGAGAGCGAAAAGAGTCCAAACGTGAAAACAAACCTTATCTGACCTGTTGTGTTGACGTCCATGAAATTTGTCAATTCTGACAAGTAACATCAAACCTCTACAATATAGTTAGGCAGTGGCCTTGTGGCCTTGAGTGAAAAATGCCTTGCTTTCATTGTCAGTTTTTTTTTATTTAAAAGTGGATGTCACACTGGTCTGGTTCAGCTTTTACTCTGAATGTATGTTTTTACATATGAACTTCCTACCTAAAGTTTATCATAAAGTTGAAAGAAACGCTGTTTAGAAATAGCATCTGTTCTATTGCATTCCATACCAAAAGTTCCAATACAAATGAAGCGTTCTAATTTAATATGCGCTTGTTTACCCAGTATTTTTAGTTTGCAGTGAATTGTAGAGACTTCATTCTGCTCACCTACTACTTAAAGATTTCCTCAAGATTTAATTTTGTGCCGCACAGGAAGTTGCAGTGGTCACCAAAGCTAAATTTGAAAGGAGTCATGCATAGAGTCCATTAGGGCACCATGTGATTAGCTTAGCAGCATGATAACAATAGAATCTGTTGGAATCAATTGTAATTTTAATCACCTGCATTGACTGCTATTTGTATTGCTTCCTACATAGAGTGGCTGCAATCCGTCACTTCTGAGGTTTAATTTGGGTAGAAAGCGGTCTTAAAAGGCCTATATAGGGCTCAAGAAAAATGATTTATTTCTTTTGGCTCAATCAGGCCGGTAGTTCAGATTTTTACTTGCCCTAGATGGCAACATTTTTCTTTCCCAAGCTTTTCAATATTTTGGCAATGCTATTCGCTCATTAAAAACAGAGATGCCATAGAAGAACCATTTTTGGTTATCTCAGTGAACAGTTTAAAGAACATTTTAAAAATCTAAAGAACATTTCTCCACTTTGAAGAATGTTTTGTGGAATGGAAAGTTTCCATGGATGTTAAAAGCTCTTCATGGAACCATAGATGCCAGAATGGCTGCTTTTAGGAATGTTTTGAAAAACATAGAAGTTCATCTAATAGGCTTTTCTGATCTTGATATTGTAATATTGGAACGGATTGTGTACTAATCAGTCATTTTCTCGCATTTCTCCTCTAGCTGGAACAGAAGCAGGTGACGCCACCATTCAAACCTCAGATCACAGACGACTACGGTTTAGACAACTTTGACACGCAGTTCACCAACGAACCCGTGCAGCTAACACCAGACGACGAGTAAGTATTGAAAAATGTTATGCTTGGCCGAAAGGCGTTTCATTACCGCAGACGATCAGTAAAGATCTCTGACAGAAGAGTCGCTCCACCTGTTTTCCAACGACCTGTTCCGTTGCTAAAAAATGCTAATACGACTGGACTCTTGGTGTTCTGTAAAATGTGTCCAGATTTGAATTATGAAAAGACAAACTGACATCTCTTTGCACACTGTAACATCTTCCAAATGTTTAAATGAAAATTAAAGTCAGTCGTCACTTGTGCGGAATCCATCTCGAGAGCGATTATGTAATAATTTAACGACTTCAAAGTTACATGACTGCACCGGCAGATTTAGGCGTTTAATAACGGGGGTTTCCACTCAGCTTGATTCTGCTGGTCAGGACGGTGAGGTTTATGTCTAAGATTCCCCTTCAGAAGTGAGAGCGAGATGAAGTGAAATGGTTTACCCATCTGGAGGCTATCGTCAAGAGGTGGTGATGTCATATGGAAACATCCCCTCTGGTGTTTCTGATTGCTTTACAGTATGAGGTGCACCGAAAAGAGCCACATTGAAAGGGAGGACAAAGAACAGCTCTTAAACGGCAAAAACCTGATGCCGAGAGGCATTAAAAACCAGAGATTCGTGTGGAAACTGGCTTTAATCAGTGTGAAGTGAGTTTCTAGGGGGGCTTTTATGCATTCTTTTCTATGCTCGCTCATTCATAAACTCGGTCCTTTTGAATACCGCAGTAATTAACACAAGTGCTAAAATAAGAGAAGGCTAGTCAACTCGATGCAAAAAATGTGCATTTATTTGATGCTGGAGGATTGTAGTTTGACTCATGGCATGTCTGAATACATTTGGGTCAGTTGTTGAGGCCTCGCCCCATTTTTCTCAAGAGATTCTTCAGACATTCCAGTCATTCTGCGTAGAGAACAATCACGCCGGGCTTTGAGACGTATTGTTCTGTAGAGGTGCATTTCTCTAGAGAGGGACTCCAGTCTTCACAATGACTTTTATATCTTGGCTGAATTTGTTATTCTGATTTGATCCATAGAGACAGGCGGTCCTTAAGCTTCTAAAAAGGATTCCTGTTTTCAATTTACATTAAATGGAGCTCCAAAAATGCAGCTCTGAAAGAGGACGGCATCTTTGATTAACAATGTGATTTGGTACCGTGACTGAAATGCATCCCGTTATCGACAAAATCTGAGAGCTGTGGATTTAAAGGTGCTGTATGTACGGTTTTGACTCTTCTAAAGCCAAAAAAAAACCCCATATGTTTATAGATATTTAGGAAACATGTTATAATGCTATAGCCTGTAATTCTATTCTGAAATGTGTGTTCTGGGGTGGAATGTCTTTGTTTTTGTACCCATTTCAACCACTAGCTGTCAATCTTACATACTCCACCTTTCAATCTTAAATCATTTCTCATTATCTATCTATCTATATATCTATCTGTGATCATTCTATGGATCTTTTGTTCCATCCATCCTTGTGCTATCATTCTATCTACAGTTCCATCCATCCATCCATCTGAATTTCAATACATTTTAATTCTACTTTCTTCAATTCAAATTTAAGTTTAATGCAATTCTGCATCCTGTTTTCTCCCTCAGTTCTAATTTAATTTGAATTCAGGAATTCTCAGTTCAGCTCCGAATGAAGTGCAACTTGAAGTGCTTACAAATGAGGTCATCCAGTATCTTGAGGTGATTTGATATTTTTCACTCTCCACGAGAAGCTCAAGATGCACTTCATTGAACTACGAACACTAACTGTTGAGCACACAATCATTGCAGTCTACAAGCCGATTGAAGTCAATTTGTCGGTAAACCTGTCACTCATAATTAGCAGAACGCAAGTGGGCTGCAGTCAGATGAACTGACAGACAGTAATCTATAGAGCCACGGCGGGTTCTTAGTTCAATACAAGATTTTCCAAGCAGGCTTCAAAGGAACGCAGCAGCCAGACACTTCAAAAGCAGAGCGAGGCTCTGGAAAAGCCTGACGTCCCACACGATGGAGGAGAGGAGGAGGGGGAGGAAGTGATGGAAGCCTTTTTTGTTTGACTGATCTGGCAGACGAAAAAAGAGGGTGGGGGGGTGAAATCCTTCCTTGTAAGAGATTTAGTCTTTTGGATTAAAGAACAGTGCGTCCAGAGTGGGATGTGTCTCAGAGCGCAGCGGAAAAGGATGAACTGGAATCCTTTGCGACTAGAGACACGATTCCCTTTTACAAGCTCACACAAACGGCTTATAAAGGAACTTGGATTCCCAATGCATTATCATCTAGCTTTGTTAACTACACAAAATTGACACAAAAGTATGGTACCGGTCAAAAGTTGCAGGACGGTAATCATTCAAAAACATTTTAAATATCACAAAATATTTCTTTTTCAAATAACACTGTTGTTGTAGCTTTAAATATCTTTTAAGAGTCTTGAAAATAAAAATCCACAAAAACATAAAACATACCGAAGATTGGAGTAATGTAGCTTTGCCATCACATGAATAAATGACATTTTAAAACATATTTAAATAATTAAAAGGTTACTTTAATTTGTAGTACTATTTCCAAATATTACTGTAATTTTGATAAATCTTACCAACCCTAAACTTTTCCTATTGTGCATTTTTAATTTTTAATTAATTAATTTTAAATCATTCCCTTTCGTAACAAATGTTCACATTACTTTTTATACAGTTTGTGTGAAAGGAACTGTTGTTGGTGTTAGATGCGTTAGCGGTGGAGTCCTAAAAGTTTTCCCAAGTGTGCTTGCTTTCTGTCTCTCCACCTTGTAATTCTTTTCTGAAGAAACATTTGTGCTGTAAAGAGGCTTGTTTATTTTGGTCAGAGCCCAGATTGTCCGTCTTTCAGTGTTTCTTCCTCTGCGGCATCACACATTTCCCCCCTGCACACCCTTTGAAACCCGAGCCTGATATTACGGCATAGAGGTGTCATTCATGTTATTTTAGGTTTCACTCTTGCTGGAGGCATTTCGACCCCACACACACCCACGTACAGTCAAGTGGCCCTCTGGGGACTTTATTCAAACAGACACAGCACAAACACAATTCGGCACAGATCCCGGATCTGGTGAAATATCAGTTCTTACAGAGCTTGTTGTAGAGGAGAATTGTCCTCCACGGGCCGCGTTTGACAGAACGTGATAAACGAGTTTTGAATGGGTTCAGCATTACGCCATAGAAGAGGTGTAGCACTATAGCAGCGCGGTATCCTCAACAGGCTGATAAAATAGATCAATGGATTCCTGAGGTTCTGAAGAGCAAGAGGTCTGATTTCAGCAAGAATGTTACCATCTCTTTAACGTGTAAAGGATCACTGCCAGTGCAGAAAATAGCCAAGAGGAGAAAGACGCCACTGAATTTCTCAATTGTACTGCAGTGAAATTCTGTCTGCCCACTGCTGTAGTTAGAGCCCCCTTTGTGGTTAACCAGCCCCTCGACGCGGATGAAGAAAAGTTGTTGTTGTTTCTGGTGGGCACTCTGCATTTATAGATGTGCACATATAAATTTATATATCCCCCTGTAAAATGTGTGGCTATTTCAAAATAAATAAATAAATGGAAAATAATTACTCATTACTTGCCTGTAGCATTTGAACCAATCAGGCACAATTTGTTACATTTAACAAATAATCTTTAATACCGCCTTACCCAGCCCATACTTTTTATGCATTTGGTATCTAAGAACTCGTCTTCAGATGATCTAATTGAAAGTGTATGTTATATGGTGATGTATTTGCAACATTCAGTTTTTAAAGAATCCTTCAATCCAGTGCATATGCAAATTAGCATGCTTAGAAACAAAGAGCCATAAAAGTGACCTCAACATGTTTCAAAAGGCCCCATGGTGGTGACCCGCATCGCTTTTTGCTTTTTCTGGATGCTGGACCTCCATCATCCCTCTCGTCTTCTGGTTAAGCCACCGGGACCGATGCAGCCGCATTGGGTGGGCCTAGATGCAGCACAGTCTGCAGTCTTGAGAGACACTAAGATGAGGATTTAGCTCCACGGCAACACCTAATTTTACACCAGGCAGAGGCCTTGACTTTCTATGTAACTTAAGATCCACGGATCGCGACAGATCTCTCTCCCAGCTCTTCTTTCATCTATCAAACATCAGAGTGAGGACATCTTTGGAATTCATCACTCTTCAAAACCAGGAAGAACATGATTACCAATCACTTTGAGACACTGCATCAGACGCTTGCCAATGAGGCAATGCAAGTATCGTACATATAACTAAACAAAACACTATTAGTTATGAACGGCACTGATGGTTTACAGGTGGTCAACTGACTTCAATTTTTCAAAAACTTCAAGTTTACCCTTAAGCCTTCTTTGCACTTTCCCCATGTGTGAGTGTATTTATGCGTGTGTTCAGTTATGTGAGTTAACGTAGAGTTAATAAAACAAATTACATGGGTTTCTGGTTCTGCCTTGCGAATTAATGTCCCTTTACAATTTCGACCCTTGCTAAATGCTCTAATGCAGTGATACTGTAAGGAGGTATTTTTTTGTGGCCACGAAAATATCCCTTCTAAATTACACTATGTGTTCGCTGAATCAACAGATTAGTTGATGGTAATTCTGCTACGGTTACATCTGGCAGCCGATATAAATTATTGCAATTAATCATAATTAATAGAAATTATTTATATACATTTCCCTTAATGAGCTAATATGCTACAGCCCTGAAGAAGTAACATACCAGACATGTATATACTATTTTGAATGTTTGGGGATAGTAAAATTTGTTTAATGTTTTGTTCACCAAGGCTATATTTGAAAAAATACAGCAAAACACAAATATTTAGAAATATTATTCCAATTTATAAGAAGTATTGTTTTTATACATTTTAGTAGTAAATATATGTTACATATACTTCTTAAATATATACATGTATGTGTGTGTGTGTGTGTGTGGTAATTACATATGGCATTTATTTAAAAAATAAATATAAAAATATAAATATAAAGGCAAACTTTTATTTTGGATGCAATTAATCATGATGAATTGATTTGACAGCACTACAGTTTAGCCATTGCTTAGTCTTCTGTACTGACCCACAGTAAATATCTTAATTCTTAATTTCCCAGTCGACCAAGTAGCGAAAAGAAATATTAAAAATATCAGCTGTATTTAATCCGACCAGAAATAAAAGGTCAAATTGAGCGTACTCTTCTCAACAGTGTTTGCAACTGTTAGCTGTTCTCACATTATTACCTCCTTAGGTTAAATCTCTATATTCCTCATTTGAATAAACATGTCAGTTAAATGAATAAATGTAGATGTGATGCCAGCAACTATTTTTTTTTTCTCGGCCTTATTAGAGTCAAATTTTTGCTTTAAGCCACAGTGTCCTGTAGAGTTGAATTGTGGCTCTTCTATTAATAATGTTGGTTTCTCTCCTCAGGGATGTGATAAAGAGAATAGACCAGTCTGAGTTTGAGGGATTCGAGTACATTAATCCTCTGCTGCTCTCCAATGAAGAAACCGTATGAGGGAAGAACAATACGGCTGATGTTTCTCTGCCTGCGGCTCCACAAGACTACTACATCTGAGTTTAGCTCAGACTCAGACATGTGTCACAGAGAAGAACTTTTCCTTAAAACTGTGTTAAAGACAAAAAGCAACACTAAGACTTCAAGTTTCGGACCCTGCTTGAGTTATTTTGGGGTTACACTGGAAGAAGAAACGACTGGAGGATCTTCACAAAACAAACTCAGAACTATTCCCCAAATTTCAGCTGTTGATTGTCTTCCTGCTTCCCAGCATCCTCTTTAATTTTCACGCCCATGTTTATGTGTGTGCGCGCACAGTTGCCTGGGGCTCAAGTAGTTCCTTCGATTTGTGTGCCTGCGTCCATCAGAGACTACATTTCCCATCAACCCCAGCTAAATATGACAGTTCTTAATGTGCACTTTTATTTAGTTTGATTTTTTTATTTTTTGGATTCTCTTTAATCTTGTATGAGCCTCGTCCTCAAGCAAAACAAGAATGTATAATGTTTAAAGATAAAAAAAAAAAAAAAAAAATGTTGTATTATAGTGTAGGTAGCCAATCGAAGAATTTATGATGCCTTCTATGATGCAAAGTGGCACATTTTAATTCATGACCATGATGGTTTCATGCATCCACAGTGGGTAGCTGTGCTTCAAACCGCAAGCTTTTAACCACCCATGTTGGTTTTACAGAGTCAATGGGAGATAAAATGTGTTTTTTGAAGAAGTGCCTCAAAGATCCAAAATTCACCATGCTCCAAACTGCTCTGAACTCCACGTTAGATTGGAGTTGGTTGCACCATCCAATGAGATCGTGGGCTGCAGGTGTTATTATTATTACTTTTTACATAACACAAACACACTGATGCACATGTTGAAACAAAACATTAAAGTTAGACACTGAATGATCACATTCAATTCATCAAATACATCAGACCAGCAGCAATACAAC
The DNA here is from genome assembly GCA_032357445.1 of Enteromius radiatus. Lineage (NCBI taxonomy): Eukaryota > Metazoa > Chordata > Actinopteri > Cypriniformes > Cyprinidae > Enteromius > Enteromius radiatus. Next base: position 6,914,744 of record JAUCMS010000145.1, on the reverse strand, counting down.
CAACCTAGGTTTATTGGAAAAACGTTCCTCTATCCATTTTTTTGCGCAAATTACGATTACTACTTAATGAGGACTTTTTGCACACTTGCTTGCACGATACTTCATAACCACAAAACACAATATGGGTCGTGATTTGTTATACATTTTAAAATTTGCACCACATAAACTGCTCCATATGTATGTTTTTTGCCCACACAGTAATCTTGCTCGGTACAGCATTTCACTAGTAACAATAAAAGAGCTTAACTATTTGTAGAAGCTAGCCAAAATCACTCATATTGCTTCATTTATATATAGAGTGATATATATATATATATATATATATATATATATATATAGTTTTCAAATGCGATTAGTCGCACCGTACATTTCATTCACGAACCACTACATTACAAAAAACATAAGCAAACAACACAAAACCCTGCCAGATTTACCAGATATTTGCCAGATAAAACCAAATGCGTTTTTAACATTTCATGTTAAGTGTCATTTTAATATAATTACAACGTAATATCATTTTGCATAAATGTCACCATGGGCACGTTTTTTCCAATGAGCCTGGGTTTAATATTACAATAGAATTCAACACAACCGCACATGATATTACTAAAATGGCTATGCCTCTCTCTGATAAGAGGGTTTTTTGTTGTTGTACTCATGTGATCTTTCAAGAACGTGCTGTTTGAGACGTCGTGGAGAGCGAGAGAACACAAACAAGGGTTTGTACATCATGTCGCTGGTGTTGTGTGATGGTAAAATTGTGCAACAGTGATGTGACTGAATCTCAGATGACCTAAACGCATAGTGGACCGTCTTTGCAGTCGCAGTTAGCTGCTTGAATTTAACCCAATGCAACACTTAGCGCAGAATGCTAATCTTATATCATCCGGTGACCAGTTGTGTTCAGAATGTTCTAGCCTGCTACTGTACTTTTAGAATATATTCTGTCTACTATAGTAGGTCAAATGATTGTCAATATTCCACGATAAACACTTTTCAGACATTAGTAAACTACACTGTCACGTTATCTTGTGATGTTGCATATAAGCAACTAATATTTAGTATTAAATCAATTTAGTGTAGAAATGCTGTGAGTGTTTACAGTATGGAGAGCAAAAAAAGAAGAAACGGAAGATCAAGTTGTGTGTATTGCATTATGGGATATGTTATTCTGCGCTGTGTGTGTCTTGGCAAACGTAGTAGGTCATCTGGGTATCCCATGCATACTGTGCACAGTATACATACTGCAGAAAGTAGCATGTTAATAGTACACTCCTACACGCCACTAAACCGTCATGTCTATTAAAATAACAAACCACACAAAAAGCTTCAAAATCAGTCATTTCCCTTTAAAGAGAGAAACGGCCAATCACAGGCTGGCTTGACTGATTAATCCCTCACGGTAATAAGGTATTGTGTTATTAACTATATGTTTTCTATCTTGCCTTGCATTTAATCTCCAAGTTTTGGGGTTTTTTTGTTCCCCTCTTTTCCTGAAGAGCAAAGACGACACTCTTAGATGTGAACGCTTTGATGAAATCAGACCTGTATGAAGAATTGCCGCCATGTTAACAGGATTAATTAGCTGCTTTTGTGTCAGACAGTAGCGAGATTAGCAGACGGGCTAAGAACAAAGAACGGCCCGGGAGATAACAAGCGTGACGAACGTAACGATAACGAGGCCGAGAGCAAAGCCAGATTTCCCCATCGCTGTTTTTAGCTCTCTAATGACAGAGCCGTTACTAGTCTTTCAGTTTTTTTAAAGGTAAAGATGGTGGTCCTACACAAAGTTTGCTTGATTTTTTTATTCCTGTACGCCAATGATTATTTTTGCAAACTGTATGAAAAACAGGTACTATGGTATATTACAAAGGACCAAGTAATACATCATCTTCATCTGACCAACAACTTAATTTTCCACCAGCTTGAGCTAATGTACAGAACTCACGTGAAATGGTGTCAGATTTATGACGGTCCTTCGTTAGGGTTTTATTCATGTTTATAATTGAGCTGGAATGAGTTTGGGATAATGTAAATATCTGTAATTTAACCCTTAAAATTTTCACAGAAAAAAAAGTGAAATAAATCTGTTTCTGCATCATTATAAGAGATATCTGAATCCAGTGTCCTAGCCGCTAGTCTCAAACTTAGAGCCCAAGACTGCAATAAAATACAAGTTCCTGTCCCTGAAAACATTTTAAGCAAGAAATTTCCATTATTTATCAACTTGCCAAATACAAAAGCTGTCGCAAGCTGTTTTCCGCTTTTGTTTCTTTTTCGGTTCTTTCCTTACGTTGAGTCCAAAGCAAATGATGCTCTTATCAATGTGCTACAGGGGAATACTTTTATATTTGAAGTGTTTGTTTTATAAATTATTGTAAATGAAAGCTCTAGTAGAGTTTCTGTGGGCTGAGGGTGGAAGAGAGAGATGTGAACATGTCTTTGGTTTTATGAAGTTAAGTCTTAAGCATCTTAGATAACAACTGTAAATCAGTAAATGTTCATTGTACTGACTTCACATTTCCTGTCTCATGATTTTTGGGTGTAAAGAGAAAAGAAAAACACTGGTCTGTCTTTATTGCACAATGCATATTTATCAATCATATTTTATAGGAAGTATTTAAAGGAATAGTTGATTGCTAAAAATGTATTTACCTTCAGGCCATCCAAGTTTGTTTCTTCTTCTCAACAGATTTGGAGAAGATTAGCTTTACATCACATGCTCGCTATTCTCTTCAGTGAATGGGTGCCGTCAAAATTAGTGTTTTAACAGCTGATGAAAACGTCACAATAAATCATGTGAGTAGTCCACAAGTTATGTGTTTGTAATAAACAAAACCATATTTCACTATGTTTTCATTTCGAACAACTGTTTTCGGTGATCTAATCTGAATCAAGAAAGAAATGTGCACAGATCAAACAGTTTGACAAGTGAAAACCATCTAAAACAGTTTTAAATAAATATATCAGAGGGGTTTTGATGTGAGAGGACAACAGGGGATTTTATTTCTGACGGCACCCATTCACTGCAGATGACCCATTTATGAGCAATAGATGTATAGCTACATTTCTGTAAATATATTCTGATGAAGAAACAAACTCATCTATATCATGGATGGCCTGAGGGCAAGTACAATTTCAGCTAATTTTCTGTCTTGGGTAAAAACTATTCCTTTTTAGGTCTTCTGGTAATGTCACCAAACCTTTAAAGTAATACTTTTCAAGCACATGCAACATAAAGGAAAACACATATCTAAAATAATATAACAAAATTGTCCTTGTCATCACCAAATAATATCTTCATGCATCTCTGATAAGCACTGTGCAAGATGACCATCACACTGCATTTGGGTGAACCTGAAAACAATGTGGAGAAAAAAAAGTGAGCAACAAACACATACACACAATCTAATACAACATAACTTCAATTACTCCAAAATCAGTGCTCGTTCCAGTAATATGTGGTTTGTAAACCTAAACACAAGGGTGCTACAGAAAGTTTCTCTCTTGCGCAACGAGCTGTTCTGGAAACAAAATAAGATTTTTGAGTCACGAGAAGTTATTGATCCCTCACTGTCTCTCAAAAAACAATTTGGGAATAACTCATGCTGATGTAAGTTTTGGACTGTAGAGAAGCTGTTTACAATGTAGCTGATGCCCTGATATCACTCAAAAAGCATTTATCTGAAAACGCTTCAATAATTCATGCTTCTCATATCAGATTTTCTCTTGGTATCCAACAATTCTCAACATGCATTTGCTAAAAAATCACTGTTAGAACTCGTGCGCTTTTTCTAGGATTAAAGATTTTTCACTGGCTTTTTTGTAGTAGCTAACTCCATTTATAGTAATTTACTTGTGTGCGCACCAAAAAAATAAACCACTCAGAAATAGTAAACCATTGGCTAACAAGCGCACATAAACTGCGAGGTCACCAGGTCTCAAATTTGACTTTTCTCCTCCCTAAACACCAGTCATTTCTAAGCGCATTCATTTGTTTGTGTTCCCTTTCCCTTTAAGACTCCTTCCTTTCCTCTCTAATCCCTTTTCCAACCCAGGCTGCTTGATGCTTCCCAGCAGCAAACCTCAAAACCATTCAGCGAATCTACGCGTGCCAACCCACCCCTGATTCCCCTTCATCAAGATTTCCATCTCTTCACCAGTCTTGCCCTCGGCTCGTATCAACGCCCTCGGAAACTCGCTCTCCATATCTGCCTGTTTCTCTATCTGTCTTTCTCTAGACAAGAGCGCTCATTGTGTCTCTCTCACGGGGCCGCCCGTGTTCTGCTGTGCTCTGCAGTCTGGCCAATGTACACACGGCGGGCAGAGAGCGGGCAGCGGCGCACGCCAGCCTTGCGCTCGCAACAAAGTGCTGCCTTGTTCTGCGAGGTTCGCCGCTACCCACCATGCCAAAGGAGCACTGCTCTCAGACCTCGCAAGAATCTGGTGACTTTTTGACCCATTTTGATGAATAACTGTCCTTCTTAGAGTTTCTCTTCCTGCTCTCTTTAAGTACACTCACAGTCGCCGAGTTTCAACATAGAGTTTCCTCTTTCTGAGAAGTGCTCCAAAGTTCACGAGCAGAAAGGTTCATAAACAGCCTTTTTGGAGAGTTGGCAATGGGTAAAGATGACAGCAAAGTAAAAATGACACCTATTAAACCCTGTTACACTGGTGCATCAATTTACACTGTTCCATTTTTTTTTATCAAAATTAAGATTTTAGGTTTTAAAGCATATGAATCTGCAGAGAAAATTTGATAATTAATTTTGTTTTCATAGGTTAAGTATTAACGGTCACAAAATTACTATATAAATATATATATATATATATATATATATATATATATATATATATATATATATATATATATATATATATATATATATATACACACAAACAATAATACTAATACTAATAATACTATAGTGCCTTGAAAAACTATATAAATGTAAGGAATTATTATTATTGTTGTTATTTATTAGTCAATCTTAATTTAATATAAATAATTATAATTTATTTTTATTTAATATAAAATAAATAATTTATAAAAAAGGATTAAAAGTGCAAATATTCCATGTAGTCTCTCAATTAATGAGAAAAAAAGTGTAATTATATTAAAAATATTTTAAATCATGTTACATTGCAAGTCAACTTTGCACAATTTAGATCAACTTTCCAAAAGTAATTCTATTTGAACAACTCAAATAATAAAACTCATCATTCTCAAAATGCAAACTGATTTTTACATTTGAAATGCTATATTTGCCATATCTTAGCAGGGTATCCATCTGACTGTACAACCTCATTATTGTTTAGGTCCCAGATCTCAGTGTTATGTGTTGTGTAATACTTTGCATACTTCATACTACAAAACAACAATAACAGCTGTTTAACGTTGCTATGTACATCAATCAAAATAAAGAATCAAGTGTTCATGAAGCATCAAATAAATATAAATCCCATCTGAACTGGGTCCTCTGCTCTACATCTGCAGGGATGACCTCACATCCAGGAGTGGGTTACATAAGCGTGGCTGTGATATCCATCTCGCAGCGCTCCACCAGCACCCAAGGCGCAAACACTCAAATCCATTTCATTTAGGGAAAATAAAATGTCTTTCTCCAGCAAATGACTAATTTTATTTTGGCCGTTTGAAAGAGGTGATAGAATGCATGATTCTATCCACCAACACTTCATCTTACAGCCTAGTGAAGCTGCTTTGCCAAGGGGTTCATGAGAGTGAAAGCATGTATGTTCTGGCTTTACCTAAAGAGCCAGCTAAACATCTCTAGTGCCAAAGCTGATCTCAGTCTTCTACTCTCTGCTGTTCCAGAACATGCATCTACTCCACAGTGAGAGCAGATCTCTGCATCCTCACTTGAGTTGCTGTTCTGCGAAACACCTGAATTCTGAGACTTTTTAATGACCTTTTAAGAAACGAGAACAAAAAAAAACGTGTAATTCAAGTGTAATTGTATTCACAATGATTCCTAATTGGTTTATTTTTTTTCTTACTTCTCTGGCAGCCAAAAGCAATGCCAAATTGAGGAATGCTGGGATATTGTAGGTTTTATGCATTGGATATATCGTGGCATTGTGAAATGAATCAACTTTGTGGATTTTTTTGACCTATTTATATGAAATGTTCACTCACCCTGCAGGAAATGGCATCAGACACATTGGACAACACTCCAGTCCTGATCCAGATGCTGCTCCAGATCCTTCTCCAGATCCTTCTCCTCCTGATGTTGTTCCTAGTTCTGATTCAGATGCTAATCTAGACCGTTCTGTTCCTGATTTTATTCCCAGTCCTGATCCAGTTGCGGTTCCAGATTCTTCAGATACTAATTTTGTTTCCAGTCCTGATCCAGGTGCAGATTCTTCTATCCCTGATTTCTTTCCCAAGTTCAATCCAGATCCCTGTCCCAATCCAGATCCACTTTCTCTTGAATTTGTTCCCACCCCTGATTCTCCTAGCCCTGATCCAGATCCACTTGCTCCATGTTTTTTTCCCATGCTTGAAACTGCTTCAGATATCGTTCTTAGCCGAGATCCAGATCCTCCTGCACCTGTTTTTACCCCCTTCCCTGCTCCAGATTCTACATCCAATCCCACTCCAGATTTTGTTCCCAGTACCAATCCAGATCCTCTTGCTCCTGATTTTGCTCGTTGACCTGCTCTGGATTTTGCTTTCTGCCCTGATCCAGATCCACCTGCTTCTTGTTTTGTTCCCATGTCTGATACTGATCTTTCTGCTTCCGACATTGTTCTTAACCATGATCCAGATCCTCCTGCACCTGTTTTTGTCCCCTTCCCTGCTCCAGATTCCACCCCCAATCCTTCTCCAGATCCTCTTGTGACTTCTAGCATTTCTGAGACTTTCACCACTTGGTCAAATTTCTCACGCTGTTTGTCTGACAATTCATGTACCTCAACACAATTGACTTTGTCTTCTAGGTGGCGCTGTTGAGCTGTTTGTAGGTCACATACTGACACACTCTCCTGATCGGGGGAAGATGCCTGATTCTCCTGATTAGCAATGGCTGGTGGACTACATTCTTCAACGTTCTCTGCTGCTGGAGGTTGTGAAGGGTTCTTGACCCCATTCACTGGAGGTGGGTTGTTAAGGAAAGATGGAGCGGGCAAATCTGGAGGGGGATTAACATCTTCATCTGCACTGCACCACCTCCAATCACTTACTTTTTGTACAGTAGTTTTCTGAAGAATCGAGATGAAATCACACTGTATTACACAAATTATCAGACTCATGAAGTAGACCCTTCCTTTCGCAACATCATTTACTCATTTTACACAAAATGTAAACTAAGCCCAGACTGACATGTGAAAAACAACTGATGCCAGAAAACCATTATATTTGCATATTTAAAAAAATGAAACCCCCCAAAAAAACATTAATTTGCTTTTTTTAACATTGCATGAATTTTAAAAGATAAACGGAAAATAAATTATGTTTATTTGGCACAAAGGAAAAAAATTATTACACAGAATTACTTTTATATATATATATATGTAGAAAGGGTCAAAGACAGGAGGTGCTTATTTATTACCTTCTGAAAATTTGGTTTGTCGCCCTCAGGAGATTACACTGCATATTATATATTTTATATAAAAAGAAAACTGAATAGAAAGTTTTATTTTTGTAAACCTGATAGCAAAAGGTCCAATTTAAAACGTTAAAACTCCAATGTTATTTGTTGTATGTTTTTAAGTAATGAGACACCAAAGTGGACCCATTTCATGGAAAATGTCATTTATTAAATAAACATGTTGCCCAGGACAACACACCGCAGTCTTGTTGCCAATTCTGGAAAGGACAATTCAGTACTGTCCATCCTCTCATCTCCATGGAAAATAACATCGAGCCTACTTTTCCCATGTACAGAGGAAAATCTGAGATTCAAGGTTTCAGAGTTAGTGGGTGGATCCTGCTTTTAAAAACAGTGATATATTATTGGTCATTTGTAAGTGACATTTTGATGAAGGGAATGAAGTGTTTAGGATGTGACGGTATAAGGTCATCACTAGACCTTAAAGTGTTGATTTGCATCTGACATCCATTTCAGGACAAAATGCAAGAATTATTCACACTATATAAAACCGGGTCATTCAATATTATATGAGATCCAATACTACAATGTACTCCAAATAGATCTACAAAAACAGAGCCCCTCCCTCTTCCATGATAACCACTGATGGTAAACTGATGTTTTACCGTGGATGAAGGTGGGGGGAGCTGTGGAATACACTCGTCCTCATCAGACTGTAGGGCTGGGCAAAAAGCTCTCAAGGTAAGAGCCCAGAGTCTCTCCACATCACTCAATTCAGAACTCTCCCACCATTTCGCCCTGCAGGATTGAACAGAAAATAATATTAAGTCAAAATATCATTACAACACGTTACAGAAACGTATATTATATTATATTATATTATGATGAAGAGAGCTTGACTTGCTGCGTATTAACTGACTTCGTACCTGCCTGTAGATGTTTTGCTGCAGCTGCTGTCCTGTTCTGCGCTCAGACTGCCATTTGACTTTTTGATCGTCGTCTGCTGCTCGCATCTACTCCCCTCAATCACTGATTTCTTCCTCTTTAGTTTAGACATCGCAGTCATTCGGGTGTAAACGCCGCGTCAAACGCACATGGCTTATCCAAACAATGAGAACTACGCGGGAGTTTCTTTGAACTACTTCCGTGTGCGGTAACAAAAGTTTTTTTTGCGTTAAAGCTGCGCAATGATTGCGCAGTTTGAATGAAATTTCGTTGCTGAAATGTACGATATGGGAGTTTGTATTGTTTATATGACTTTAAAATAAAATATGTACGTTAACTTTAATGTGCTTAAGGAAATGCTTGTGTTTTATAAATTAATTTATTCAGTTCAGCATCATTGTTATTAGGCTGCTTCTTTAATGTTTTCAATGCATCAATATTCATACGTGCAGTGGTATTTATCATCTTCTCTAAAATTCATACCTGAATTAAGTCTTAGTATGCATACAAATGTTAATGTAAAAATTATTAGTATTGTGTGTTTGTTGTATTATATGTAAAGTAGTCATGTCAAAAAAAAAAAAGATTTAACTTATGTAATCAACAGTTAGACTAACTTTTTTTTTATTTGCTCTAGAAATCTACTCTGTGAGATTAAAATAAACTATCCTTGTTAATACATTTATCAGATTCAAATTGATAATGAGAGGATTTGGGATCTTAAGGATAAAAATACACAAATGTAACTGCAAATGGTCGTTCAGTGATTGTGCAGGGATGGAAGAAACCTACAAATGCATAATCATAATCAACGTCACTGCATTATGAAGGAACATATGTAGGGGAAAAAAAACTAAGAGTTGGTTTCTGGTGGCCACCACCGAAATAAATGATCCATATGAGGTGCCTCAGCTCTGGGCTCTGGAGAGGCTGAGGCAAGGTTTGGAACCGTCTCTCTCCTCTGGATGAGAATTCCAGAAGGTTCTAATGCTGACACTGATGGTTCCATAGCCACACAGTGAGAGAGTACAATAGCAGATGAGTTTTGAATAAGTCTGTTCAGGGATGGAGCCGGGGAGACGGCATCCAGGAAAGAGCGCTTATGTCATTAGGACTTGTGTGAGGCAATGTTGTGAGCCGTCGCCATGGTTGCCTGATGAATGATGAAAAATGTAAAAATAGCGGGCGCTGCCCAAGTCCTTCCAAGAGCAAGCTTTGTCAATGCACTGTGGAAGAAGTGTGAGGTGGCAAAAAGAGAAAAGGAATGAGAGAGAGGAGTTAAAAATAATGGCTAATGTGCTGGAGAAGATGTTTAATTCCAGTATAGCTGTTTTGACAAATCCACAGTGTGTTAGAAAACTCAAATTCCCTAAATGTGACACAAGATCCCCTGAAAATCTAATTAAGGAATTCTCAGTGGTCTCTTTTTCAATATCTTTTAGATATATGAGAAATCTGTAAATATTTATGTGATGTTTGAAGGGTGATGTATAGACGATGCTTCTTTTTATTTTTTACCTGATTAACTATTATGTTATGCAACATATCTGTGTTGTCATTTGTGTGAATCATGCCCATTTGCGTGAAACATGAATTTATATTGCTTTGTGGCTGTTTGAACACCATTTACCACAGACGTTATTTCAGGCATTTAACCAAGAACCTTTTTTAAAAAACCATTGACTTTAGGATGGTGGAAATGCTAAAATGCCAACTCATTTCTAGATTTTGGCCTATAAAACTATGTAATTCCTGCAGGACTTTCAAGTATAAACGAACAGAATAATAGTGTTTTTGTAGAGTGTACACAGAATTTTCATTTTTGGGTGAAAGGGAAGTTTATATTTTTTGCATCTCTAGTGCCTCACAATCGAAATTTTGCAATTAATAACAAGTTTCCTGAAAACTTCCCTTTCCTGCCATAGACATACCAATTGTTGCTTTAATAGACAAAAACTCCATACCAGTTTGGGAACTGATCCTGAACTGAACCTTTACACACTGGATTACATTGTAAAGACTGTAAGTCTATCCCTCACGGCCTCATTTTCATCCATGTAATATGCAATATGACATTTAACCTGACTAAAGTATATTGGTTTGCTAAATCCATAGCTTAGCCATTATTTGTGCCGTGTTGCTGTGGCAGACGACTCAAAAGCAATCATTGCAATGATTTGTTTCAATGAATCATCTCAAATAGCAGATTCATTGGTTCTCTTTACGTTATCACATATGGTGACGTCATTTCGTAATTTCATCGATGGCGTTAGCAATGTTTTGACCTCACCACAAAGCCACTTAATTTGCTTACCCAGAAGTTGCAAATTAAGTTGAACTATCAAACTTTTACATAAATGACGCTGTTCACAAAATGAGTCTGACAGAGATCTTCTCAATCAGTATCTTTTACCGAACCTCTGCCCTACCGAGCTGCCAGTATGTAACCGGAGGAGTTGCGTCTCCGGCTCCGGCTCCGGGGAGAGATGTGGGCACGTCCTCTCACCAGAATGATTAAGCCGCAGGTCTGCCCTTTCTCCAAAAGGTCACGGCTCTGATGGGTTTGACTTGTCAGGCAGCTGGCACAGGCTGCACTGGCAGACACATCCGCATGTATCACTGCATATAATTCTGCTTCTTAAAAGCTGAATAAATGGCAGTAATGCAGCACTTATCTTTGGTTTCTTCTTATCTGAGCCTAACAGATATGTTTTGATCCTGTTTGTTAAGAGGGTGGTGGCGTAGCTTGGGCAGAGAAAACTGGCTGTCAACAACAACCACACAGCAAATCTCTCTTAAACCACTCTCAGTGCAGTTCATAACCTTTTAATTGCAACCTACCAAATCAAATATTATTATTCACACCTTTTCGTTCCATTTTTTTGTCCATCTCTTTCAGAGTAAACAAGTGTTGGATTTTTTTATTTGAAATAAAATAAATGAATTAGCAAGTCTGATTCCCTGATTCCCACACTGTTACCAGTGCATGAAAGCAAACGTTCGTAATGTGTCTTCCACTTAAATTGTCGCTGCATAAATTTAAATGGGTAATTGAATCTTCTGCAATGTAATTACTGCAGACATGTAATGACGCCTACAGAAAAGACAACCAATGCCAATGCATTTTGATTTTAGGGGTTAATCCAAACCTGTTGTTATAGTCACAAAATAGTTTTTTTCCCCTGCTCTTCTCCTATTTTGTCTAAATAAAGCTTGTATGTGCTGCTCTGACTCTAACTAGTGTTGGTAGCCAACAAAAAGGAATTTTATTCAAGGATAGAAATACTGAAATGTATTAAGCGATCAGCCTTAATAGGATTAGAAGAGTTTGTTTATGATGTTATTCATTTTTTGATTGTGCCTCCATTATGATGGATGAGTAATATTTGGCATTTTGAAACAGCCTGCACAAAAAAAAAAAAAAAACACTCATCCAAAAAGAGTTTCGGTCAGCAGTTCGTGTTCACACCACCCATTTGAATATATTTCCATATATGTGCAAAAATGCGAGAGACAGCAGAGACTTAATGATCATATTTTGGTCAAGCTTGCAGGGCTTTTCCAAAATCCATGACGCAAATCCAAATAAAACCTTTGAAAGAAGGAATCTAAGGCACTGTTAAATACAAAAATTCCCTTCTCTCATCACATCATCATGAAGATGTAAGATCAGATCACTTATAGACTTTTGTGGAAAAACTGAAGCTATATATAAAAAACAATTATGTTAACGTAAAACTATTCCTAGAGTATGTTTTACAAGAAATATACTAGTATATTTCAGCTTTTTATTAAGTAATTGGGCATTTTAATACCAATTTTGTCTTATTTTCATAGCAGGACATGTGAAATGAATTTTCTTGTTGATCCATTTTGTCCTGTGCATTAGTATATTATATCTGAGAGACTGAAATGTAATGTTGTTTTTCTCTCTCTCTAATTTTGCACCCTTTCCACAAATGGCTGAATGGAAGCAATGCATCAAGGCCATTTGTCTCATTGTGATCTACCTGCAGTAACATCCCCTTGGAGCTAGAGGGAGCTACTGCAACAGATTACATTGACCTCATGCTTGCGTTGGACTCAATCTAAAGAAAATGATTAATAAATCATTGGCATATGTACAGCACTGTAGTGTGACAGGAAATGTGAATGAAACATTCATAAAAATAAGAGGTGAATATATAGGTCACGATATTAAATTTAGTGGATCATTAGTGCATTCAATGTCTGCGTGACATAAACTCAAAATATTGTAATATTGGCTCTGAATATTGTTTTAGAAAATTAACATCAATTTACTACGAAAATATAATGATGTAATGAGTGATGTTATTATTGCTTGACCCAATTGTTTGACATTATTGGCAAAACATTACAGTTGGTTCGTCATATCATACAAATATTGTGAAGCAACATGTGTGTGTTTATTAGTCATGTAGTCCTAGTACTTTCCCAGTTCAGTCTGCTGTTCGCGTTTCAGACTAGAGGTCTCAGGAAAACCAAAGCTTACAAACTCAGACCGCAGTCAGTCTAAATTAGAGCGTCTGTTTTAGACTCCACCCATCAACCCACTGATTCAACATACTGCCCTGCCTGCCTGCCTGCAAAATGATCTTATTTCCTCCCCCCTTCATTTCAAATGTTCATTGTACAAATGCACAGTTTTACAAACTGTGTGAGGCTTAATTGCAGGCTTATTTTAAGTTAAATAAAGGTGGTGCCACTGTGCGCTCTCAGACATAAAGGTACAAAAGCTGGCACTGGGGTGGTTTGAAAAGGAACATGTTTGTACCTAAAGGTTCCATTGTGGTACCTTACTTAAAGTGAACATATTTGAACCTAATAGGCTTTTGTACCTATATGCCTATTCCTTAAAGTGTGACAACCTGTGATGTGTTCGACAAAAACGCTGATATGCCATAATGATGGATTTTAATTGTCAAAAAAAATTATAAAATTAAATTTTTTATGGTAAAACTAATATATTTAAAATATCACAGTAAGCTAACAATGTTGCAATTTGAGAAAACAAGTAATTAAATAAATATTGAGCTGATTAAACTGTTAATTTTAATAATAAATAAATATAATTAATTAATGCTATACCCGAATAATGTGATAAATTAATATGAATAAAGTGAAGTTTATAAATTAAAAATAGATGAGGTGTTTACAAATATAAATTAATAATATTTTAAGTACAGTGTCTCTCTTCAGCAGTGGGGAGTGAAGGCTGGTTCTTGGAAGAGCCACAGCCTGCGGAGTCAGTCACATTCTTGGCTGGGATTCAATGACTGAGCCAGACACACACAAACACTGAGCGAGCGAGAGAGAGAGAGAGAGAGAGAGAGGGAGACGGAGAGAGCGAGAGGCTGTGCTGCTCACTGACTCAGTCATACTGAACTGCAGGGGCAGAGGAGCGGAGGCGACGCGCCGTGTCCGGCTGCAGCGATCTCTACTCGCAGCGAAAAATACGGATTTAAAGTTGGCGGATTGTGTATTCGATTCCTGAATTTGACGTGGGACAAGTTCGGCTCCCCCGTGGGATAGTTTTGCTGCAACTTGCGCGCTTTTGCCTGTGTTACACTTGAGTTTTCCTTACGCGTCTGTCTGTGGATATGGACAGAAGAGAGCTCGCTGCAGGGGAAGAAGACGCGCCGGTGGAAACCTTCGTGTAAGCGGGGATTTGATGAAGCCCTATCGGCCTTCTTGCGCTTGTTTTCACAGACTTGGATTTCGAGACGCGGAACCAGGACCTTTGAGTCGTATTTCTCGCCAGACGATCGGTTTTAACGACAACGCGGTGCGCGAAACATGGAAACAGTAGCGCGACAGAGTTTCCAGCCTCACCCGGGACTGCAACAAACTCTCAAACAGTTTCACCTGAGCTCCATGAGCTCTCTCGGCGGACCGGCCGCGTTCTCGGCCAGATGGCAACACGAGCTCCTCTTCAAGAAAGACTGCAAAGACGTCCCGGAGCCCGTGCTGCACCTCCCCCCCATGCAGCCTCCTCCGGTGATGCCCGGGCCGCTCTTCATCCCGTCTGACCGCTCCACCGAGAGGTGCGAGACGGTCCTGGAGGGCGAGACAATCTCGTGCTTCGTGGTGGGCGGCGAGAAGCGCCTGTGCCTGCCGCAGATCCTCAACACAGTGCTGCGGGATTTCTCGCTCCAGCAGATCAACTCTGTGTGCGACGACCTGCACATCTACTGCTCGCGCTGCACCGCCGACCAGTTGGAGATCCTGAAGGTGATGGGCATCCTGCCGTTCTCCGCACCGTCCTGCGGACTTATCACCAAGACGGACGCGGAGCGCCTGTGCAACGCACTCATCTACGGGGGGACATACCCGCCGCACTCCAAGAAGGAGCTGTATGGCTCCATCGAGCTGGAGCTCACCGAGAAGAGCTTCAAGATCTATCACGAGTGCTTCGGGAAGTGTAAGGGTCTGCTGGTCCCGGAGCTCTACACGAGTCCCAATTCGCCCTGCATACAGTGCATGGACTGCAGGCTCATGTACCCGACCCAGAAATTCGTGGTGCACAGTCACAAATCGCTGGAGAACAGGACTTGCCATTGGGGCTTTGACTCGGCCAACTGGAGGGCGTATGTTCTCCTAAGCCCGGATTACACGGGTAAGGAGGAGAAAGCGCGTCTGGAGAAGCTCCTGGATGACATTAAGGAGAAATTTGACTTCGCCAATAAATACAAGCGGAAAGCATCACGGGTGAGCCAGTTTGTTGTATTTTTGCGCTGCATCAGGATGAACTGTTTTAAGTTTTCTTATCGTTTACTGCAAGTGTCAGATGTCCATGACAAGCCATTTCATCTCTTTAAACTAACTAGCGTCTGTGTTACTAGTTGCTGCCCTAGTAGTAGTAAGCCAGTACCATCTTTTTCAATTTAATTGAAAACTTTTTATTCCATACATATTTTGTAGTATTGCCTCGTATCAGGTAATTCATTGCAAACTAGTACTTCTCGGCAGTGGCAAGCATTTTTGCTTCACATGCCAGCTATTCCTTTCCCATGTCTACTACTATGTATTAGTATAAATTTTGGCTTACTAGAAACAGTTCAGCTACTAGTATCTGTGACAATTTTCATAGGAAATTAATTGGATTCATTCTGACTAGTCATTGCATCTTGCGAGTAAAAAAACAACTGAAACTTGTGATGTAAGGAGTTAGCGAAATTGAAAATATTCTACTCACTTTTGGATTACTCATTACTACTCCAAAGGTGTGAGAATAGAAATTGTTAAAATGGTTTGCCATAGTCGTCGTTAGATGAATACTTGGATAAAGGCCAACAGTGTCAGTTCTTTGGTGACATAAACTTCAGACTCAACAGTAAGTAGTTAGTTGGCAGACGTACAGCACACTTCTTATAGGGACAGTCCCCTTGGCACAACCTGAGGTTAAGTGCTGTGGGGCACTGTGGCGATGTCCATGAATCACCTCTGCTGGTATTAAAGCAACAATCTTAAAGTTGGCAGACTATAGGTTTAAAGCACTAAGCCACACCACCAAGGTGAAATTTGTATGTCTTAGGTGTAGTGTTGGCATATTCCAAGTAGTGTCAGCTTCCCTCCTTAGATGAGCGCTTGGAAAGGGGCCAAGAGTGTCAGTTCTTTGGTGACCCAGTCTTCAGACTCCAGAGACTATCATGATATTGGTTTCCCAGTCCAAATGTTATAACCTGATATCCGGGAGAGGGGTGAGATGTGGATTCTGCGGGCGGACGTTGAGATAGAGTAGCCGTCACAGTGGCCTAAATTTAATGGCATGAAATATTTAACTTGAGCAGACCAATGCAAAGAAATCACAGATAGCATTTCTAGGCGCTTTCCACATGCTGTATTTAATTGACCAGTAACTAACCCACTGTGTCATGACCTCTGTCCTATTGGCCTTTACTGTAGATACAGTGCTGAGTGTGTAAACAAACAATCATTAAGAGCCATTAAAAGCCAGGGTTAGTTTTCAGCTCTCTCTCTGTCTAGTGCTTGTTTTTTATCATCTCGTTCCTCCATCTGTCTCTCTCGAGCCCAGCATGACTTCCACATGTCCCACGGCAACGGCATCATGTTATGGTAATTCCGAAATGGGTCGTTTAGCTATCACAGGTACTTGACAGTGGATGTGTTTTTAATGAGCGGGCCATTGAGGGTTTAATCATGTGACTGCTGAGGGAAAACATCATGCTCTCTGAACTGCACTCCAACCAAGTTTGCTGCTTAAATATGCATCATAAAGTTCGTTTCGGGGTATTTTTAGAAGGAATAATCCGATAAAGCAGTCTCAGGCTGATTGTTTTATGTTTATCTGCTTTGGGTTGTCTCCAGTCTCGGGTTGCTCGCATGTGTGGCGGCTCTTCTTACCCTTGGGGCTCTAATGCTTGACTCTTGCAGCAGACAGGGTCCTGTTTGTGAGGTAGAGGATTAGAGGAAAAGTTTTTTTAGTAGTGTGCCCCTCCCTCCAATACACACACACACACACTCGCACACAAACACTCAATGAATGGCAGGCCTGGTCATTTGCATGAACTGTTTTCCTTGAATGGAGCTGATGATGCAGGGATTGGAGTATTGTGGTGGAAACGGAATATGAACCAACAAAGAGGTGCATTCACCAACATCTCCTCCCTCCCATCTCTCTGTGATCAGCCCTCCACCACCTCCCCCACCCACCAACTTTCTCTGTAAGAGTGAAACAAGAACATGTAAACCTATGCCCGCTCTCCAATGCGTTTACACACATTTGCCGTTTTCGCTCTTTTTTTGCACCTACGATGTGTGTCATAAGTGCTTTGCCGATTGAATGGGCCCTTACGGTGAATGACGTTGCCTCGTTAACATCGAGCCGTTTCTCTCGGTCTCAAGTGAGTCCAAAATGTCCCGGAGCTCTCTGCATTATCACATTATCAGACCCCCCACAGCAGGCTTTTATTCCTCTCAAGAGCTTTCCTGCCTCTCACCACACACAAGAGGGAACACTCTCAAACCGTCTGGAAACGGAAGTGGAATATATCTGTATATCCATCTAGAGAGAGGGAGAGTCAGTGTATTTTTACATTCGCCCGCCCGCCTGGTCACTCTTTTGCCAGGAAGAGTCTGCGATTTGATATTGATGACTTCATAATGGCTTCCACACAATTTCATTTGCCACTAAGCTGTTTGTAGAATAGGCCTGAAATGTAATCGATCCAACTATATGCAAATACTTGGGGATAAGAGCTTTGAATGTTTTTGAAATGTCTCCTATGCTCAAGTGAAAACAATTTTCTAATATATATATATAAAATGCAATTCATTCCTGTGATAGAAAAGCCATTTTTAAGCCATTACTCCAGTCTTCAGTGTCACATGATCCTCCAGAAATCAATCTAATATGCTGATTAGGTGCTTTAGAAACATTTCTTATCACTATCAGTGTTGAAGAACATTGTGCTGCTTCCATTTTTCAGGATTCTTTAATAATTAAAGGTCTAAAAATGCAGCATTTATTTCAAATAGATTTTTGCTTGTTTTACTGTCACTTTGGGTAAGTTTGATTCACACAAACTCAAAAGTATTAATTTACATATTAAAACGTAGATGTGCAACCTTGCATACCAAGCATGTATCTGGCCCAAAGATTCCACATGCAAGTGGTGTAGACATAAAAGTTTGTTTTAGTTGCATTTATATAGTGTGTGTTGCTGTCTGGGATGCATATTCTGTGCGATTGTGACAGAGCTGTTATGTTTTTTGCTGAGTTATTTACAGATCTTACTGTTCCTCATCTGTGAAAAGTAGTCTGGCAGTCTCTCTCTCACTCTCTCTGTCTCTGGGTGGGGTGAAGGAACTTCCTCTTTCTCTGCTGCTTGCTGAGGGAAGGTCACAGACTGTGTAGTTACTCAACCTCCCTCGACATATATGTGTGTGCGTGTAAGTGTTTGTGAGTCTGCGTCTGTCTGGTGCTTTCAGTCAGCAGCCGGAAGATGCAGAAAGACAGGATGTTCTATGTCCCTCGCTCAGACACACACTCATAATTAAGCGTAAAATGCACCTAGCCATTATGTTCTGTCAAGCTGTCTCAGGTCCACACGCACTGTCTTTTAATACTCCGTGCGGAGAGGGGGGGGGGGGGGACTGTTACGCTTGTCTGAGATCTCGTTCAGAGGGTTCAAAAGAGTTTGGCTGCTTGATAAACAAGACTAGAGTTTGCTGATCTGTAGTATAGAGGTTCAAAGTGTAAGCTTAGGTGTTGAGTTGGCTTCATGAGCTATCATACAGTATATACTGATAAAAATGTCTGGACGTAATTGTCAGGAGTGGCTCTGAATGATTGGGTAGATTAAGGACGAAATAACTTAAGACTTTGTAAACAAGTGAGCAAATGCCTTTAAATAGACACAGCATTTGAGCTTTCCATCGATTAAAAATGAATTGTTACAAGATGCACTGATGAATAAATCAAATGAATTGTTCACAAATTATTAATATTTGATGAGGAAACTCCCAAATGAAGATCTTTTTTGTATATTAATATGGCAGATGTAAACGGCTTTAGAGTCGATACATTGCTCGTTTTATTTCCATTATGTTGAGCTCAAGGCTATTGTTAACATACAGACCACAAAAATCTATTTTACAATCAACTTTGTCTATCTCTGTCTAGGACATAGACTTCACACAGGATGCGCTTTTGCATTACGTCTCTACTGTTTTTAAATCGTCTGTCAATGTAAATATCTGCTAGATGATATTGGTGCATATATGTACTAAATGTATGACTGTTCTTTTTCACACCATATTCACATTAACTTGACAAAACAGTTTTGCATTTTCAATTTTCAGAGCAGTAAGAACGAGAACGCCCATATCATGAGCATTTCCCACTTAGTCATGCATTTGATTTCCCCCTCTGAGTTTCCTGTTAAATGTGGAGGCGTTTTATCAGGGGTTATTTAGAGAGTTTTGGCAGACGGCACGTTCTTGCCGCCAGTGCAGGAAAACCGCAGCTCAGTGACGGGAAGGGAGAGTTGCGACAGCCGCATTCCAGGACCGCCACTCCCAAAGTACAGCGAGAGACTGATTATGCAAATGGAAGTATGAATGGGCATGAATGAAGCGTGCCCTCTTACTCTCTCTTTCGCATTCGTTGTGCGTCTGCCGGCACACTTAAGCACAAACACACACACCTGCTCGGTATCAGAACTCTTCCCCTGCTGACTTCTCATCTCCTCCACAATCAAGTGTTTTTTTTCCCTCTTTCTCTCAATCTTTAATTCCCCCCAGGTGCTGGAAGTGGGTAGTAAACCTCTCTAATCATGCAGTCATTAAAGCAGAATTTAACGGCTCTCAGCCTTTGAAGCCGTTTTCTCACTTAATTGTTCGCTCTTTGGAAACAAAGCTACGTAATTTAGTCTAAATCACGCCCTTGAAAACGCTTTTGATGAACACCTTGCGTGTTCATTTTCTTTCTTCCGTCCTCCGCGTTCGGTTCGGCTGACTTGTGATTTTTATTTTGGAGAGAGCGTGGCATTTTTCCAACCAGTACAACACCCCCCCCCCATTCAAGCGCCTCTGAGGATTCTGGGATATTTGATGGAGAACTGAGAGGGTGCAAGAGCTTTGGGAGAGGAAGCCAGTTCCCTAAGGGGATATTAGGTATGTCCCGTCTCATTCGCCAGGCATATCGCTCTAAAGCCACACACACACACACACACACTTACTCACAGCGGACGGCTCAACTCGACTCGGCTCGGCTCAGCAGCAGCTGGCCCCTGGTATGCATATCAATGGCCGCAGCACGAAAAGCTGCATTTGCGCATTTCTCTGCCTCCCCTTCAGAATGCGAGGGGCTCCACGGGCACAGATAGTCCTGCAGCTGCCGACGATATAAACCAGAGGATCCGTCTGAGAACCGAGCCGAGCGGCTATTCAGAGACCTCACGGGTCAAAGTCTTCATAAGTATGTTCCAGAACTTGGACTCGTGAGGTCAAAGACCTGCAAGGCAGCGAAACGGACCCTGTGTTGTTCAGTCGGTTACTGATATGAACAGGCTTTTGTTTGGATATCCGCAAGGGTCATTTTTATTGTTGCGCAAGAGTGCCAGACGAGAAACCCGAACAGTTTTACTCAGTATGAAACTCGGCGAAAAAAACACGGTAATCTGTTGCTTTCATAACAAAGCTTATTCTTCCCACTGATCCTGAATAAGAAAAAAAGCTCATGTGTAGTCCTGGGTGGTTATTAAATTGGACAGGGTTTTTTTTTTTTCAGGAGTGAGCAGCAGCTGAGTGTTCTAACGAGACTCCTTTAGGTGCTAATTAAGATTTTTTCAAATAGTCCGTCGCTGACAAGCCCGAACTGATGGATCATAACTGTGATTAACCGGGCAAAGAGAGAAAATATGTGGCTTTGTTTTAGAGATAAGACACGAACATCTCCCTGGAACAATTCAAACCCTAATTACTTTTGTGGCTCTAATACAATGCAAATGCGAGTCAATTCATTAGTTTTTTTTTTTTTTTTACATTTAACAGTTCAGTTCATGTGTGAAGATTCATGCTTGGCTTATTTGCCACATTCTTGCTAATTTGATCAGTTTTTCACCTCTCAAGCTGTATTTTCAAATCAAAATGCCACTTATTCAGCTTTGCTGTTCAATGCTTTTTAGCAACCTCAGTAGGAAGTATGACTTTTATTGTTTTTTTTTCCATCAATCACATAAAAATATGTCTGAAAGTTCAAATATACTTAAATAAAAGACGACTCTCATTCACACTAGGTGTCCTATTTATTTAATTTGATGCAAATGATTCAAAGCAAGGCTGGGAGGGATGAAAGTACAATTGCCACATTTCACAACCTTTTTTACCACTGGAAATATATAGGCCAAGTTTCAATGTTTTTTCATTTGACAAATTGACATCTGTGTACGTAATAGTTCAACTCAGTAAACAGACTGTACTTCTGTCCCAAAGAGCCTCATTTTAATTCGCATCAAATAAAATATTAAATATGATCTGTAGTCTTTCACTCTGTTATTTGCTTTATTATTATTATTATTATTAATAATCATAAATAAACAATTATATACATGTAAAATTTACATTTTTATTTTAAATAAATACATAATAATATTATTAATAATAAAACAAAATAAACAAATATTTACGATACATATATGATAATATTTTATTATTATTTATAATAAATAAAATAAACAACAATTTATGTTGCAAAATACATAATTATGTATTTTGTATTTGTTTTTAAACCAATATATAACAATAACAACAAACAAAAAATAAATTATGCTTTTTAATTAACTTTAAATCAACACATAATAATACTAATATGTAGTTATATTATTATTATTATTATTATTATTATTATTAACAATTTTAAATAAACAAATATCCTAGTATAATAATTTTGCTTCTTCCTTAGATAACTCATTTTGGTCAAATCCAGAGTTACAGAAAAAACTATAAAATAAAATGTATATGTATGCATGTATAGTAAAGCTGTAACATTCCAAATCAGTCTGTTGTGAAGTACCACTGAAGTTAGTATGTTGCCTAGTAGGCAGCTCCCTAGATTTTGGAACTCAAAGCATTGTAACTCAAGAGAGCTAACCTGAAGCCCTTACTGCCTACACAGTTTTAGAGCTTCTCAGTGAACGAAGAAACATTCAGATTTCAGTTATAAGGCAATCGAAAACAGGACTGTACATATTGAATAATTGTTCCCTCTTACATAATTTCCCCTCGTCATCCGCTTAAGCTGTGTTGTGACATTATATCACACCCTCTCACACATGCCGCAAAGCCTCTTAGGCTGTCCACCCCCTCCCCCAGGATGCAGTAGCTAAAATCTCATTAATGTCAGATGGAGATAAACACAGATAAAAGAGAGAGGTTCATCACGGGGCATCCTCTCTTTTCACACTCCTTCCACCCAGCCCCCACACATCAGTCAGCAGAGTCTGTGTGTGTGTGTGTGTGTGTGTGTGTTTGTATTGGCTGGCCTTTGGGAAAGTATTCATATACCTGCCTGATAGGGGCAGCTGGGGGAGGTGGAGGAGGAAGAGATGGGGGGCTGGCAGACAGATGAGTGTGGGATGGAGGAGGGAGCTTTTTTCTGTGTCTGGCATTAAGACGGAGGAGGGGTGGGAAAATAGATGCGTTTTTGGGGGTTTCCTCGGTTACTGTGATTGTCAATGCGAGACTGGATGTGCTAATACGCAAGTTGTGAGGTAAATGTTTGATTTACTGAAATTAATGTCAGGCAGACTGTTATGAGCTGCTCCGGTGTCCTAGTCACACCAGAATAACAAGTCCAAGTCAATGAATGAATTAAATAAACAAGGAGGAAAGAATAGGAACTGGATCCAGTGTTCTGTCTGGCAGTTTATTCCTGCGTCATGCGCTCTCTTTTAAATAAATAAATCCTCATTCATTGCTGCTTTTTTGCATTCATTCATTCACAGAGGGCTAGATATGCATTATTAATGACAGTTAAGCACGAATAGGACAAAACACATTCCTGGATGAGTTTAGCTTTGAAATATTCAGTGTTTCACCAAATCACCTTCTGTTTTGGCCTCGTTTTGCACTTTAGCATAAAGATGGTAAGATATGGCATTTTTGATTGATTTTCAGTATTTTTAAAGAACAATTGTTTTTTTAAAAGTTGATACGACTTCAAATTTGGCCTTGTTTATTTTCTTTAATATCTTGAATGTATTACTCTGATTTTGGCTGTGTGGGTGGGAAGAAATTACATTAACTAATGATATCATGGTCTACTTTTCACGATCCAGTCATATGCAGATTGATGCATTCAAGTCCCATTCTATGTCATTCATCACTAATTCTGTTTCTCTGAGTTCTGTAACTCTAACTACAGAAGTAAACCGTCTTTGAAGCTCACTTTTTGTATAATTTGTGTTGGATTTCCAGCTGTAAATTTATATTACCCACCTCTCTGAAATACTTGGTTCTGATTGGCTACTTCTCTGAAATTCACAGCACAGTTCTTTTGACTGCCACTGCGATTGAAGATAACTGAGCAAAATAGGTGCTTTTGGTTTGTGCATGGGAATTTTCTGCTATGTCAGCTGAGCCCTATTGTCTTTGTGTGACGGAGTGAGTCAGCCTTTAGCTGGCAGTTTGTGTTTGTGTGTCTAAGAGCAGTCCGACACATGACCCTTTCCATCAAACCCCTCTCCATTCAGACACACTGACCAATTGGATCTCTCCATACAGCTCCCATCGGACAGATGGCTGTCTGACTGAGGCAGCGTGACATACACATGCACATTGAGAAACAGCAACACTTCCTCAAACTGAATGACTATGAAAAATAAAATATTTTTGGAGTCACAGTGCCCTTTTAGCAGCTATCTATTAGGGAAAGTTCATAAAACATTAGACAGTTACTCTAGCATAAGCTCTATTCAAAATTGCTAACCTGCTTGCAGAAAATATAATGTAGTATTTTACACTGTCATTCAGAAGTTGGTGGTCTGTAATTGTCAGAAATGCATATTATTTTATATTTATGATTTTTTTTTTTTAATAATCAAGAAGGGTGTATTGAATTTATTAAAAGTGACAGTAAAAGTAAAAAAATATATATGTATGTGTATATATATATATATATATATATAATGCTGTTCTTTTTTAACTGTGTTTCCACTGAAAACTATTATTTTAAATTCTGTTAATATTTTACAATATCACTTTTTCTACTGTATTTTGTGATCAAATGAATGCATGCTTGGTGAGGAGAAAATACTTCTTTCAAAAACAATTTTAACGATGTAAATTGTAAAGTACAAGTATGTCTGTGAAGTAAGTATACAACAATGTAGCATTTGGTGTATATAATTTGACCAACTTGTATTTAGCATATGCATGTGTGCCATGCAAGTTCTTAAAGACTTTTCAAAGGCATATGAAACCTTGTAGACTCGACATCTGAAAGAAAGAAATAGACATACAACATCTTTCCTCACCCCATTCTAAATGAAGCGTTTGTCTGGGCCCAGTGGCACTGGTTTGAGATGCACCATAATTTGGTTTGGTTAGTCAGACTTATATAACTGGCGTTCTTTGAAGCGTGCCCCGCACAGAAGGAGCCTACTTCATAATGTGTAATTTGACATTGAAATGAGTAGACAGACATACTATTACAGTACACGGCTAGAAAAAATGCAACTCAAATCCTCTAGTTATGTTTGCTGAGAATGGAATCGCAGGGTAGCATGAAATGCTGCTGTCTGGGCTCTTGACTACATCTACAGAGGAGAGAGAGAGAGAGACAGATGATGGGTTTGCTATCGTGACTGCTGTTCTGCTGTCTGTTCCAGACCGGCAGCAGGGTATGGATGATATTAATCGTACAATTCAGCGTCAATGTGCGTAAAGAGGTAAATACATTTACTCACTCATAACTCCATCTGTCTGACACCCACCAAATGCTTCATCATTGAATCAGAACTTCCACACATTCACACATACCCTTTTACTTCTGAACGGTGATGGTGCCGGAGCCAGTGTTTCCACTGTCTTGAGAGCAGTACAATGACGTAATTCACTAGCCTACATAACCTGCCCACAAGAACACGGCACAATTTTGAAAGGATATATTCAAGCGTCTTTATGTAATCACAAATCAGAAGTGATAATAAATAAAACTCAAAGCAGTCAATATTTGTAAATGAAGTACGTCAACATTGAGCATTTCAAATGTAGCTTTGTTTGCTGTAATATTAAGAAATGGTTTTCTACCACCTTGTTTTTGTTTCACTTCTGTTCTGTCTTGTTTGGAAAACCTTGTGGTGGAGCTAATTTTCCAGATCCGAAACCACTTTTTCCTTTTAGTAGAAACATATCAAAGACATCTACCTTGTTTCACAGCAAAGTGAGTTTTACATCATCTCGTTTTGCTTCACTTTGGTCGAGTTTTCTAGTTTAGATGTGGTGAAAACGTATCAGCAGCTATGCTTTGGTTCTAAGTATCTAAGTATAGCAGACGTGTAGGTTCCACCGTGACATCACTCAGGTGAAACCCTGACCGCAGAACACACAGTAATCTTGTTTCAAAGTTGACCTTTTACAGGCCACAGGCCAAGAATTACAAGATTACATGCCACACCGCTGGGGCAGAGGGTGAGTGTGTGCTTGTGTGTGCGGACGTTAGTCAGTCTAACCACACAAAGGCCTGCGCTCACACCCCGTCTAAATGAACAACACACCGCTGCGGTCAGAAACACAGCACGGCTCTGCCATTGATGTCTCTTGCGTGTTTGCATTCCGTCAGGAGGCAAATCGGAGTCTTTTTGTCTCGTTTTGTGCATGTGTGAGTGTGTTGTGGTGAATGCTAAATAAAGCAAGGGTGCAGAATGTCAAGGGATGCTCGTTGTCGCGAGAGGGGTTTTGTGTTTGGGGTGATGGAGAGCACGCAAAGGTCCCACCTCTCATCCTGAGGTTCGACTGAGCTCCTTTTGTCCTTCAGACATTTAAAAAGGATCAGCTGGGGCTCAGGAACAAGACTTAGACTAGAGACAAAGCCTAGGCATGAGACTATTGTCTTGGTTGTGGTCTTCACAAACCATGCTCATTTTCCTATTTTTTCCAGCCTAAAGGACCATTCACATTAAGAATGGTTACTATGATAACTATAACGTTTTAGCAATTGTGCTAATACTGTGAGAATTGGGAAGTCCTATACTGCATTGTGCATTGTTTCAAGGATCATATTTACATAAAAATATTACATACAGCAGCTGTATTTATATTTTGAATAAAACGTGTAAACATTCTGCACGAGAACGATTTTTCAACTTTGTTTTGATGTATGGGTGCTGTCAGTAGACAATCTAGTGTAGTTCAGTACTTAGGCTAATGCTAACGCTTTATTTATTTATTTTTATTACTGTATGTACAGATTTTCCAGCTTTTTTTTGAAAAATTCAGCCTTTACCAGACACAACAATGTAATCACTTCCTGGTTTGCTGTTGCTAAAGATGGCTGCCAGTTAAAGCCCTGCGGCTGTAGTGGAGAGGCAGAGCTAGGCGTGACACAGAAAGCTTGTCATTTTGTTCTTTGATTAAGGAACGCAGTGTATCAGTTCCAGCCTTAAAGCCCGCGGGCTATTTTGGTTTTGCTGAACAGGTAACAAAAGAATGTCTGTCTCTGTTCAACAGCACCCTTCCCCCGCGCTTTCTCTCACCGGAGCCTCTGCTGTCAAACGTTAACAATAGCTTGCTAGTCGGTGGCCCACATGAATCATGTTGTGGTTTTCAAATCATTTCACATTGTGGTTAGTAAATTACTTTTCATTTTTGAATTCATAATTAGTTGAATTGATTTATGAGACAGAGTTTAAGAATTCTGATGGAATTAGGCCTACAGTTTTCTATAAGGTGAAATAAATTTTGTGGTAAGATATTCACTCTAGTTTAGCAAATGTGCTATTTAAATTTAATGGACCAGGTTTTGGATTCAGTCTTGTCAGTCCAACACATCTGATGTCAGATTCAATTCAGTTTGGTAAATCTCTATTAAGGCATTGTTTTAGCAAATTCCAGATGGACAAAATCATTAAATATCTTGAGTCACGTTAAGCAGCTATGAATTAAATTTTATGTTGACTTTTAATACCTGAGAATAGATTGGACAAATGCAAGGTCACACCTCCTACCCAATCAGAAGAGGTTCCGAAAGCCATGAGGTTCATGGGTGTATTTGTGTACACGACTGTGCTCTCGGCTTACTCTGGGTGAATTAAAAGTGTTGGAAACAATGGCATTTAATACCATTAGCATCCGGGCTAGTGTGGTGCCTCAGGTTAGCGATCGTAGGTCATAGATCCCTCGCAGTTAATACTATTCCAACCCAGTACCACTCCTCCAAATGAGCTGACAGCGGACATGCTAAATAAAACAATGTGTGAAACCAGAGCTGCGTGTATGTGTGTGTGTGCCCGTGACGGGAGGTAAAGGCTCAGGTTAAAGCCACACGGCTCCCCCTGCGCTCTGCGCTAACCTGTAGACGTTCTACACCACCACTACAGTGGAATCCATTGATTTACTGTCTGAAACCACTCCTCGCCTGCCCACACATGTAATTTCGCCCTGAAAAGGACTGTCACATGCAAACACGAGCACACACAGACATGGAATCGGAGAGAAAGCCGAACACAATCTCTGTCGGCTCTTTTTTTTTTCCAAGAGGAAATTGAAAATAATTGTACCCTCCAACTAGCCCGCCCGGTTTTAAAGGGGCATCCTATATCTGACAATACTTCATTGTTTGCTCTCTATAAGGATGTCTCAATGAGTACAGCATATGACATAAATCGCACCAGAAGAGGAATCTAATTACAGGTTACTACTATTTACATTTGCGCTGTGCACTTTTGTAGTGCTGGTCTGATGTATCATCCCCTATGTTTTTTTTTCCCTTCTCTCTCTTTCTCTCTTCACTTTGACCTTTATCTCACTATTAGGCCTATCAGTCTGTTTAATTATCTCTTTACCTTGGCTTCTAACAATTTGTCCTATCAGTAGGTCAAGGTTGTCGCGGTTTTCTGCAGCTCTGTGCCAACAACATTGTGCTTCTAAGCACTGAGGTCAAAACTATATAATATTAATCTGCAATCACACTGAATTAATTAGACTTATTTGCATAAAAGGAACTGGACAAACATGCTTTTTTTTTTTTTTGAAGAAAATCTCGGTGTTGGTTTCCCTTGTCTTTTTAAAATTCGAAAAACAGTCAGTTCCCTTTTAGTTCATGAGTTGAATTCCAAATTTGAATGAAACAGTTAAATTGGAATGACAGAAAATTAGATTATTCTTTGATTAATACTATAAATAAATATCTGAATATGTAACTGATCGCTCACATTATGTGAAATAGGATAAACAAATAGTTACCCACGGAATAGTCTAATAGTTAGCACATGCTTTTTTTTATTCCATACAAATCTGCCCAGAACTGTTGGATACGGTAAATGGTGTCTCCCGATCTCATCCGTCTTGCTCGTTCCCCTTTCCATATCACCATCCATTGCTCCATCCATCTCTTCGTGGACGCTAATGGACACATTAGCCTGTGTTAGCTTCAAGGGAGCTTATTATGCAGCCCAAGCCTTATCAATTCACTTCTGTCTCAATTAGCATCAACTTCACGCTGCCTCTCTTCGGCCACAAGAAGCTTCATCGATCTACGACTCAATGGATCTTCTGAACGATTTCACACGGACCTGGCCAACACTTCAAAAGTATTCGTATTCAATGTATGAGCATATTTAAACACTTTATATATATATAATGACCGTGAATATGATGGCTATCAAAGATATATAGATGAGGTGTCTTTTAGAGCTAGTAATATTTCAGTTTGACTGCAATTTGGCTTGGGCTTAGTGTAAGTGGTTCGGTCGATTGCAGAGTGGCTTTTAAAGCAAAACTAGAGCAAAATAGAGAAACCGTTCTTCAAGCAACGATTACATAAATTTTGCAAAAGGCTTGTTGTTTCCCTCGAAGTCTGATTAAAGTGCAAGGGCAATTTGTTTATCCACTCACGCCCTTGTTCGTGTCTGTGCATGTGTGGGGGAGTATGGCCCTGAGATCTATTGATTGCTGCAGGAAGCACATTCTGATGTTACACTGGGCTTCCTGAATTTGATGCCGTCTCCTTAGACATCGTATGTGAAGGCATTTTGACTGTGTGTGTGTGTGTTCTTGCCTCCCCTCAGACACAGAGACAAAACAGCTCAGGCTCTGTCCTTCCTTAAAGACACAACAGCTCTCCAATGACACAGACTTCTGTCTCACTTGCCCACAATAACAGGCTACAGCTCAGTGTTTTTCAGAATAACAGCCACAAATCCACCACATTCTGCATCTTATAAAATGGCTTTTCAACAAATTTAACTTTTTGTTCCATACAGTGTCTTGTACCATTCATAAATTAATTGAGGATGAAAATTACAATTTATTTCCTGGGATAGGAAAAAGGCAGAACTGCAATTCTGATAGATAGATGGATAGATGGATGGATGGATGGATAGATAGTCAAGAGTCTAAAGATGTGGAGAAGTAAAGTAAAGAAGAGGATCTAAGCCAGCAGGTCTTATTCTTGAGTGTGTAGTTTTTGGCAGCAGTGACAAAAGAACACACACTCTCTACGTCCCCTGTGCAGGGACCTTATTCCAGCTCTGCCTGCTTATCGGATGAAATCGGACCCGTCTCTTTCTGCTGCTCAAACTGTCTCCTGAGGAGGCCCAGATCACTGCTCTGCCTGGGTGTAGTCGCTCTCGCTGGGACTCAGCCAGTTCTTCCACTTCCTGAGGCTCTCCATTTACCTAAGGTCTATTCAGTTTGTCAGACCTGCTCTAGATGAACTACACAGTGACCTGAAACAGGGATCTTGAATGTTGTCATTGCAGTCTAATTTGGCACTGGCTCAAGCCAATGGTTTTTACAGCATTGCAATGTTTCCAGTGATCTAACATTTGACTGCTAAATTGTACCCAAGTGTTGTTTTAAAGCACTGAAAATAAAAAAGGTTAAAAGCCTAAGATTTAAAGGTTTATAGGCATTACAAACCAATAGATTGGTAGGCAGATAGATTGATAGATGGATATGTAGGTTGGTATGTGGGTAGATATATAGTTAAGTAGGATAGATAGATAACTGGGTAGGTAGTTTGAAATTAATTTTACCTGTGCTGAATTTCTTTGAATTACAGTTCAGTCAGTTCCTTCCTGATATTCTAATTCCTGTGGACAGTTCAATTCAAGTTCACTCTTATGACTTTAAAGGGAGTCGGTTCTTAAATGTAAAATTTGTAAAAATGTTTAATCTTAAACTACCTTCTGATGCAAAACCTCAGAACAAGTGCAGTGATGTTAAATGTTACAAAATATCATCGCTCACTTCCTCTTTGCCTCTCATTCCCTAATTCTCATTCCGGATGGAGCTCTCCTGTCCCCATTCACAGGTCCCATCCCCCTCGCCCCTCTTTTATGCCTGTAACAGTAAGCCTTGTGATTGTGCCCCAGAGCGAAGGCTCTCCCCGAGCTGAACTCATTTGGAACAGAATGCTGGCGGCTTCGAGGGAAAGAGCCAGCATGTTCTAGTCAACCTGCTGAGCGTTCAGCGAGGCCAACACCACTCTGAGACTCATGGGTGCACACATACACACACAGACACACAGATGTCAGCACAACTCGAACAAACACACACTCCAATCAAAGCTCCTTTGTACTGTCCTCTCCCAAAGACAAGGGCTGCCAAACAACATCACCAGCACCAACAAGCGCAACAATTCGCCATCCACAAAAAGCCCTCACCAAGCAGGAACTGTTGAATTTGCTCAGGAGCCAGTTGTTGGAGCATTTCGACACTGTTAACCAACTTGAAAGGAATCAAAAGAGCAGATTGTAAAGCAAACTCATTCAGTAAAAGGCGTGCTCTTGTGTTTTTCTTTTCCGTTCGCATTTCAAACGGCCCGGCGAAAGAAAAAGCCTGCATGAAAAGTGTTTAATTTCACATTGACGCTTGTGTAAACAAACGGTCCTCTCAGCCAAAGGTGATCGCTCTTGTGAAATCATTGTGTGAAAATGACAAACGATTGCAACCAAACTCCACCGCGTAGCGGCTTATTGTGCGTGATTGACTGAGGACGATCACAGCCGTTGACTTGCGCTCCTATTTAATAGCAACGCAGCTCAGGATTTGTTTGGCAAGTAAATTGTGCGGCTGAACTTTGAAACCTGAGTTGGGGCCCCAGACGCGGAGACAGGGAAGTGATTGGGCCGAGCAGAGCATGCACGCTGATAAATGTTTATTTAGTTTTCGATAACATATCGGCCGGCCTCTTCAGCTTCTGTTGAGTGGAACTGGCTCGACTTCCTGTCTCTCTCTCGTTAATCTCCTTCGGCCTGTGATAGAAACAATCTATCAGAGTCAAGCTATCAGTCGATCGCAGTCAAAGACTCCATAGATTGGCTGTGGGAGCTACAGAGCGGTGCTCTCATGGCTGAGCGCCTTCGAAATTGGGTTCAATCTGAGCTTTGATTGGCCGTCTGTGTATATGTAAATAAAAATACAGTCCTGAATGGAATTTGCTGAGGGAAAGTACCAGGTTTGTGCACAGCAGCGCTCAGACCCTTTCCTGCTGAGCGTCTCAGGAGTGGTATTTCCTCTGTGAGTTCAAATATCAGGAAAACGCATGTCTCTGTGTGTGTGTGTGTGTGTGTGTGTGTGTGTGCGCCTGCCTGTGCACGCCTGGCTGTCACTAAATAGGTATAATTCCAAATACCTCAGTGACAGGAGAGTTAATTTGGTTGCTAAGCAAATCTGCACTTCCTGTGTTAAATAAGAGTTCCACTGACTGCTTCCTGGCTGGTGGGCTGGAAACACACACTCCAATCCTGCTTCAGACATTCAGTGGTAAATAGTGCTTTGCTAGTGTGCTCATGTAGAGAATAATTGCATTACTGAGGGGGGTTGCCCAACTCATTGTTTTCACGCTGCATCCATTCGACAGGAAATGAGCGTTTTCCCGATTAAATGATCTCCGCAATTATATGATATTGAGATTCACTTATTTTCTGTTAGATTTATGTTGAAAATTTGGACCTTACTACTTTAGCCAATGCTAAAAATGACACTAGCCATTACAGCATGGGGTTACGTAGGCATGTGTAACTCTGTAAGGTAACATTACAGTTCTACCGTGCAGCCATGCAGACATGTAAACCGCATGTGTGTAACGGTCTCTCACACTCAAGACGGCTAGCCGGTCGTTCCGTGAAAGCCAATCCTGATGGCGTGGGTCAACTGTCCATCATGCTGGAGTGAGATTTCATAGCATCCAAGTTCTTTAATTACAGAAGTGAAGTAGTGGAGCCAGACCAAAGATCAGGGTGTAGTATGCTGCAGGGTATTAGCATTTTATCAGGTTATCTGAGCTAGCTGGCTAAGTAATAAAAGTCATAAATTAGAAGCCTTATTTTATTGATTTATTTATTTTCGCAACAGCCATGTAATTGATACTTGATTTTTCTTTTTGATACTTTGTTTTGAAAATGATTTCTTAATTAAATTTCAATTCAACACCCCAAAAATATATTTAAAAGAAATAGTTTAAATGCAATAAAGCCTAACTTTAGAATTAAAAATGTCTGTTTTTTATATTATAATTTATATTATTATTATTATTATTATTATATTGCTCTCAGAGATTCACCTATATTTCCAAAAAAAAATAAAAAAATTAAGTCCTGTTTTTAATTCTGCTGTCATATTTATGGCATCATATTTTTAGAGCATGGAAAAAAAACCTGAAGTATTCTCCAAGGGTTTGAAGAATTTGAATATTCAGATTTTTTTAAGGTTAGTTACTGTTTAAGAGTGAAAGTGTCATCAATTAATGTGTGTGTGTGTGTGTGTGTCTTTGCGTAGGTGTAGTTTTGAGTCTGCATCTGTGTGCTTGCTAGTGTGTGACCTGATTCAGCTAAGTGTGGTGAACTCTCTCTCGCTCTACTATGGATCAGACTGCATTACGGTGTGCCTGACAGGCTCTGCAGTGCCGTGCAGTTTAGTCGAGCCTAGTTTAGCGTAATGCTTTTACGCACGGCTGCATTTACTCTTCACTCCTCTCGGTGGCTGGCCCAGGAAGAGTGGCCCCGTAGAAGGCAGATCCAGGACCTTTCATAGACTGATATAATCTGTGATATTTATGGGCAGATGTGGTGAGATTACACTGGATCTGTGGCAGAGCGAAAGAGAGGTAGGTTATTCCCAACAGGAGGGATCTACGATGCACTGGTGGCTTTGATCACAGGTCACCTCTAAAAGGCTGCTCTCTCTCTTGGCAACCTCTGAAGATGTTTTTCCCCCTTTTTTACTGAACATGGAAGGTTTTGAAAAGTAAAGCTCAACCCCCTTTCTTTTGTCTCTTTCTCTCTCTCATTTCTTTCCAGATATTACTCACTCAACCCTGTTGTTTGAAGGCCTGACACACCACCACAGGCTTGTCACTCCCAATTACTCAACCCTCTTTTTTTTTTTAATCCCTCTATTCTTTGTCTCTTTCTCATTTTTTCTTTCTCTCTTTGGCTCTTTTAGCCATTTAGTCTCTTTTTCTGTGCCAGAAGATAGCCCTTGTTCCTTTGCTCATGCCAGTTTTGAACATGCAGTACTCATTTCTCCGCTTCCAAGTACCTTCAGCAGTGTGACATTAGCCGGCATCATTCGGCTCGCCTCGCCATATCAGCTACCGAGAGATCTCTTCTGAGAAGAGGATGACATGAGAGATGGAGGGCTGGGAGGGGGAAGAGGAGAGGCCTCTGTGGTTATTGAGATAGGGCCAAAACTGTTTTCTTCAGCTTCAGAAAGAGGCCCTCGCCGCTAGTCTTAGCTTATCGCTCTGTTAGCAAAGCACCTTTGGCCTCTGTGGTGATGTTTGTGCCTGTGTGGCTGCTCGTGTCGTGGGAGTGGTAGCTAAGGAAGTCTGGCACTATTTTTAAAGCAGCCACTTAATTCTTTTCTGTGTCTGATTGGGAATGAAAGTAAATTGTTGTATTAAATCATAAAAGTGTACATTTTAAATTCAACCTAGGCTAAAAAAAAATACCAGTTTTTCTACAAATACCATGGTTAAACTTTGGGAATTGTGTAGTAAAACCATAGTTACATTGTGTTTACCATGGTTTAATACAATAACCATGTTTTTATTAGTATTATTTTTAGTAAAACCATGTTAAATTTCCATAAGGGAAATTATATTTCACACTATGCTACCAGAGCTAAAACAGCTTAGCTTAGCATAGTGCTAATTGTTTAAACAAAAATACACAATGCGGCACTAAATTTAATCTTAATATCACCAACCCATTTGTATTTGATGTGTTAGCATCTAGATTAAGTATATATTACTGTGGCAAAATGTATATTAAATGTGGCAGCTTCCACTTCAGATTCTTTGCCAATTTTTTAACCACAGAAAAGCTGAACGGTCACAAACCACTTCTACCACTCCTCTTCCACTGTACAAGAGGGTTGTGGGTAATATCACCCCAATGCATGCATTCACACTTTAAACCCACTCTAAATAAAATGCAATCTGGGCACTTAGGCTAGTTTTTTTTTAACCTACTGTGCTTTGGAAACACAGATCCTTATTTGCATAATATTTAGGATGGATAGTATGCAAATCGAGAAATAGCCAGACTCCATGCGTTGTTTGTTTTCAGAGGACGAGAGTTAAAATTACAATCCGAATAGGATTAGATAATCAATACATTTAATCAATCTCAGTTGTGGCCTACTCGTGATATCACCTCCAGTCAGAGAGACCTTTCTCCAGGTCGTGGCAGCAGCCGGTTCTCTGCATCTCTAAACCCCCTAAAGCCGCTTTTCAGATTATCATCAACAACAGGTAATCAGCACTTCATCTTGGCACGAAAGGCTTATCAACCGTAAAGTGCACACTATTCACTTTAAATACTTTTTCTATAGAAACGTTCACTTCTTGTGAGTTGAATGAGCATTCGTCTTAACGTTCAACCACAGCCCCCTGAGGCTCACTTCAGTGTGGTAGCTTTATCTTTAAAGATTTATTTCTGTTTTCATGAGTCATTCAAATAACATCAAGATTTAGTTTTGGCAACTCAGCCTGCATTCAATGGGTTAAACACACTGGCCTGCGTTGTAGACCTCAGGGATGTTTTTGTGTTTCATTACACAGGCTTATCTGACTAGCGTGTAATGATTTCACCCCCCCCACCCCCACCTTAATATCCCAAACTAATAGCATTAGCCAGCTGTTACATGCATCTAAAGATCCGGCGAAGAGATTGAGAGGCGTCCTCAGACAATTCACTACGAATACTTTTGATGCAAAAAAAATATGGACTGCTTGTTCATTCAGAACACCCACAATCATCGATTTAAGAGAAAGAGATCTGAGCTCACAGTAGTATAACCATGCAAAATGAACTATTGCAATAATATTTTGCATTACAGTTATCATAATATCTAATAGACATGCTGTAGAGTTCTATCATGTAGTCACTGATAAAATGAAGCATTTTATTGCCCTTTATAAAGTTAATTTTTTATAGTGCAAATCACTGCAAATGTCAGGAGTAATATAAATAAATAAATAAATTAATTAATTAATAATATGCAGTTTATTAATTTTCATCAATAAATAATTCATAGTTTTAAGAAGCATACAAAAGGCAGACAAATACATAAAAGATTTGAAAGAACTGTAATAGGCAATTTTAGTTGGTGGATATATATATCTATATATTTCTATTTTAAACTGTTGCTGTAAATTTATACAATGTATATATGTTAACTTAAAGTCACATTGAAAGTGTATGACAAGATGGAGGAGCATCTTTAGCCCGCAATGGCTGAACCTCAGGGCTGAGATTGTTTTTCCTCGTAACAAAACCCCCAGCTCACCCTCTGAAGTTCTCAAAGTGCTAAAATCACCCCCAACTCGGTATCTCTTTCTTTTCCCTTTTCTCAATTTCCTTTAAATATGACATCCTGACTCATATTCTTTTGTGATGAAGGGCATAAGGACATGGTGGCGAAGAAGCTTTTCCTCAGGCAGGTGTCTGCGCATGGGTCTGTGTGCGAAGGGAGGGGAGGAGAGGAGAAGAGAAGAGCCGTCCCACAAAAATGAGGACAGACACTGTAATTGGTGATAATGGCTGAGGTAGAGAGAGTGATTCTCGCTTGGGGACAAAGCGGCCTTTATTGCCTGTGTGCATCTGACCCTTTCACACGCTGCAGAAACTAGAGCTGGAAACTGCAGGTCTGACTAAAGGTTTGACTAAAACGTCATGTTGTTTTATAATGATATCAGGGGTTATGTGTAAGTGATTCAATCTAAAAATATATTTTATAGTTGTTTCAAATATTTATTTATATACAAGGAATTCGGTTTCTGTATTACATTTCCACTGTAATACTTTTGTTAAACTATAATTGTATGGCCTGAGACCTGCAGAGAAGTTGTCGGCTCAAGAGTCTAGCTGATAAGTGGGCTTTCTGGTGGAAAATAGTTACATATCCATCTCCAGTCCCCCCCATCTCCATCAACTGAACCCTCATGTGCTATTAATCAGCCCAGAGAACGAAGGTGACGTCAGTAGAGAGCGAGAGAAACAGAGATGGAGGGGGTGGCTTCCCTGTTCTCCAGATGTGTAATAGAACTAGAGAGGGGAATAAAACCGTGCAGTAAAAAGGATCTTGTAAAACAAAATGGACGCCTCTTTCCTCTCCCGCTCTTAACAATCTCAAATTCCCCTTTTCTCTCGAAAGTAGGAGAGGCCTCCTTATCAGGAGCGTGAAAATGCTTACGGTTACAATTTTACTGAATGCCCTGCTTTTGTCATGATGAATTATGGGATTGCAGAAAGCTTACCACAATTTTTACCACATCATACCACATTTTCTTAAAATATTTTGAACATGTGGTAGCTTAGCAAACTGGTCTGTATGCATTAGCTAGTAATATCAGCGGAGTATTTTTTAGCAGGGTTGCACAATATGTATGATAGCATATTGATTGGACATTATCCATTTTTCATACTGTACATTATAATGCAGTGGTTCCAAAATGTACTTGATTTTACTGTTTTGCTTTTACTTTAAATAGTTTATAATTAATATATTTAGTCAAAATTCTAAACTGTTTTAAAATGATGTGGGTTTGTGTATGATTTGTTTGATTTGTCAAAACTCCTTTTCTTTGTCTTTGAAGAAAACACTCTCTGATTTTCTGGTTCTCCTTCATTCTTCTTTCAAACCATCCGTGCACTATTTTCACTTTACCTTTCATTCACTCCTAGGGTAGAAGGGCTAAAGTTGACACCCTGTGTTTCAACCTGACCCAAGACTGACCCAGGCTAGGGGCTGTTAGCAAGCCTGCGCTCATTAGGGCTGCGTTTGGTGTCATTAAGCTGATTTGTCTTTGCTGATCACTTTTCAAGATAGCACTTAAAGTGCCTGGCTGTTATTCTTAAAAGAGCTCCAGACTGCCCCTCCTAAACTTTACAGTGCGAAGGGTTATAAACCCAAACGGGTGTGAGCTGTACATGGAGCGGTCGTGGGTTCGCGACCTCACCAAAACAAGCACAGGTTTGTCTCAGCTGCACTGGTTGGAAGATAGCTTCTCTAATAAAGGAATGAAGAAGTTTCGTCACCTTAAGTTCAACTATGTTAAAGATAAAACTGAAAGTGCAAGAATTTAATCAAATGCTAAATGCAATCAAAGGCATCCTCAATTTTGCTCACAGTTTTCATGCAGCGCTCTTCCGCAATGCTGTGCCACTACCGGTGCCTTGAGGTCTTGAACGCCAGGTTTATGTGACCAGGGTCAAGCGGTCACTTTTAACAGAAGGCCAGGCTAGTTCACAGGCATAATGTGGGCTTCTATAACATCTGGCAACCATAAAGTGGCATGGCCGCCTAACCTTTAGTCTTAATAGGGGTGAAGGGGGTCCTTCTAAATGTATGACCGTCATCTCAAGGTCACATGTCCATTGTGCGTAATACAATTCAGCATTGTGGGGTTTAGATCTGAGCTTGTATATTCGAGGGGCTGTCAAAGCAGAGCTCACAGGGGGAGAAAATCCAGGAATAATCCAGGGGTTTAATCATATTTACTCTGCAACGTTTTTTTAAAACACTGCCATAGGCTATTTCTGATGTTTATTCTAAGAGCAATTGGTAAAAGTGTGAAAAATGACAGCAAAAATTGCTAATCACAAATAAAACACTTCCTCCAAAGGCCTTGTATGTTTCAGAGTGAATGTTTTCAGTTCTAGTGAGAGTTTTGTTGGTTGACACTTTCGCCAGATGCTTCACAAAAACGGCGTAATGTATGCATTTGCGTCTTCCTCTTTCCATTCTCAGTTCTTAGTCGTCTCATTTTTGTGTCTTTTCTCTCCTCCGAACATTGTGCTTGTACAGAACTGGAGTCAGATCGGGCTTTCAGATGCGGCCTGGCCGATAAGGTAGTGAGAAAGGAAATGTGCTCGCTTTCTCAGACAGACTCTAGTTAAGCCGGGCGTTCACAGTTAGCAAATGGGGTTTAAAGGTTAAAGAAAGATAAACACAACAGAGCCCCCTATCATCACTCGTGTATGCGGGCAACGTGTCCCACCAGGGATAGTGAGACTACATTTTATACAGCGATAAGGGTCTTGGAGCTATGAGGAAGAAAAGGAGGAATAAACTTGGGAAGTTTACACACAAAGAAAGCTAGCATCGAGGCTTCTTGGCGGGCGACTTGGCCTGCTGAGAAACAGAAAGAAGAGCACAGGGAAAAGAGGGGGAGAGAAAGTAAAAGAGAAAAAGAACTATCATCTCTCACTCTTTGTCTCTTGGGCTGATCCCTTTTCAGATGAAAACGTGCCACTTTTCAGTCAGTCTGGGATATGTTAAATAAGGAACATTAGCCAAAGCAATCCTGTTAACAGCATCGCTATTGAAAAAGAGGGGAAGACAATCTTCTTAAGTGATTAATCTCCATGAGAAAGTGGCGTCTTTGAAGAGAGTCATCCACCTTAAAATTTCAGCTGATCTGTCTGAGACTCAACCGACGGCTGATATGCGCTGTTTATCCCTCAAAGAGGGTAAAGCGTTTCTTTTCTGGATACCAAGGCAAATATCTCTGTCATTTGAGGACGTAAAATAAAAATTGATCAACTGTAATTCTTTCATGACCCATTTCAATTCGCAGGGATTTAGCTTCAACCAGATGAGGAATTGGCTCTGAAATACCTCAGAATTCAAACGAACCCAAAACTAGCCTAATTATTGTTCACCAGCTGAAAACATGTCTTTTAATCCTTTCTTTGCTAAAAGTCATAGAAAAGAAACTATCTTTCAGGATTTAAGAGCTAGCCCACTTTTTCTCTCTCCCCTTTTTCCATTTCTCTCTTTCTCTCGCTCTTTTTCTGTTGAATAACGGTGAATGATGATCGTTTGTGGGTGTCTGAAGTAGGACGTAATGAGGGGGTGAGGTGAGAAAAGCAAACAGATTTGCTAAGGCTTCACCTCATTAGCAGAACAAGTGTGTGTGCATGCACGCATTTCTTATGTGAGCTTGCAAGTGTGTCTGTTTGTAAAGCAAAAGGTCCCACTTGAGTTCCACTCCAGCCATGAGGTTCTCGTTAGCTTAGCGTTAGTGTTAGCGCAGTATTTGCCTTCAGCACAAATAAAACGTGCGTGGTCACTCAAAGAACAGCTTAGTTAGGCAAGGTTTGGTTTTGCACTTTGAAGATTAGTGAAGTGGTTTTGCTATCAGTGTTATTTTCACTCTTATCTGACCACACTAAATACACATCAGTCATGCGGCTAACTAGCTTAGCCTTGTAGAACGATTCAATTACGGTCTTCTGTGGATTTGTAGAACTGGAAATTAGATACTGAGACATAAAATTTCTAATAAAAAATGGGATGCCTTTCAAAAAAAACTCTCCAAAAGACAAGCTGTGTGCCTCTTTGTGTGCAACGAGTCTTCGAATAAACGTGTGTCTGTGTGTAATTGGTGGCAGAGGGGGGAACAGACGGCGGGTTTTATGGGCTGAAATTCTCTCAGCTATAACTACCTCTAATGAGCTCCACTGCATCGCCCTCCGCCACTTACATGGAGGTTAGAGGAAACAGAGAGAGCGCGACAAAGAGAGAGACAGAAAGAAAGATCGAACGAGATCAGCAAATAGGTGCAGAAAGACTTGCAGAGGTCTTCCTTTTCACAAGCTCTGTGTATTTTGCGTGCGTTTATGTGGCAGTACGCAGCCTTGTGGTTTTGTGTGGGCGGAATTTGTTTTCTTTTTTTGTTGCAAACTAAAACGTACATGCTTAACAGAGTCAGGCTTGAGGCTGTCTTCCTTCCCTTGAACTTCAGAGAGAACTCCATTTCCGTAAAACATGCACAGAATAAGTGAAATTGTATGTGTTTTCAATTTTGGAGGGTTGTACTGTCTTGAATGGACTAACTTATTCTGTTTTTTCTTTTTTTCTTTTTCATGTTTCTGGACCTGCTTTCTAACATTTCTAGGTAAGTGTCACTCAACTTTTATTTGTCTGATATGCACAATCTGGTACATTGTGGATATAGTGTTGCACGTGGGTGTGTGTTAGACCCAAGCAAGGGAGGATCTGGGTAAAATGGTTTTGCGGTAGCGGCTTTTTGCAGTGCACATACACGTGCACACGTGAACACACACAAACATGAACTTAGAAAACATAGTGAAACTGCAGCGTAGGCCAGCGTGGCTTTTAGATAGACCGAGATGCACACCACACTGATTGCTACAGCGGCCGAGACGGTTTACCACCCGACTCTAGCACACAACACACTTCTTATCGGAAACATACACAGCAGAACACCTCTCTATGGTTTGGTTTTTAAAATATTTGTGGGGAGAAACCGAACCAAAAAAGTAAAGAAAGTTAGATCCAAATCTACTTTTGGCCAATTAATATAGCAAAAGTATGACAGCAAGTTATATACTTCCGTCTAAAGTATGTAACACATTTCTCTCTTATCAGTCAAGAGCAACACTTTAGAAAGTGTACCAATTCTCCCTATTTGTTTATTAGCATGCCTGTTATTAACATTGGCTATTTATTAGTACATTCAAAGCCTATATTCTGCATCCCTAATCCTAGCCAAATCCTAAACTTACTACCTAACTAACTATTAATAAGCAGCAAATTAGGAGTTTATTGAGGCATAAGTCATAGTTAATGGTTTGTTAGTGATGAGAATTGGACCTCAAAATAAAGTGGGAGCCAATCAACATTACACCACTAATGTTGGTACTAGAGCCTAACTTGAAACATTCCTTTTAAGGTTCACAAAAGTCGTGACAGAAAAGGAAGTGAACATGTTTAGTTGCACACGCAGAGCATTCTCATTCAAAAAGCAGGGCTTAAACATGAATGATGGAAAGAAAGAGGAGAGCGAACACACTACTAAGTGGACATCTGATAAGACCACTCTTCCTTCAGTAAATGCATTTACCCTTGAAAGTCTCTGGTCTTAATGTTTGGGGCTAAATCATGTGAATCATCATCATCATCATCATCATTGCATGTAGGTCAGGAAGAGCCACACATTCTCTTACTACAACATCACACAATCACTTTCTCTCTGTCCTTGACTTTTCTTCTTTAACACCATTCGGCAAGTGTACAGTTGAGCTTACTATTGTTGTGATGGTGATGTGAGGAATGTCAAGGAATAAAAAAAGAGCTGACAGTAGTTTGTGGAAGAGAGTGTGTGTGTGTGTAAAGGAGGCAGGCACACCCTTGCGGGTTTCTGTATCTCTCAGCTCTCATTAAACTTTAATGGCTTCCTCTCCTGGCTGGCACGAGGCTCCACTTTTCACTCAGCGTGCAGGAAAAAAGCCTGAAAGAGCGAGTGAGAGAGATGCAAGTGTGCATACTGAGCAGGTAGATCAGAGCGAAGGACAGGAAGGACTAATGCTGACAGTCTCAGCACAGCTCAGCGAGACGCATGCTAGCGTCTGGCTGCGGAGAGCAGCATCTGCTTCTGCAGAGCGAGACACCGCCAATTCAGCTGTGGTGACGCTTTTCAGCAGACACCTCGTATAGTTTTGCACTTTCACAAGTGATGTGTGCAACTATGCTCAATTCATAAACGTCATTCTAAGCTGAACTTGTTAGCGTAAATGTTTTAAACCAAGTCTGGATTTGTAGCTTTAAATTCAATGCTCATAACATCTTATTGATTTGTTTTCATTTTAAAGTTGAAATGTGTGTCAGGGCAGTGGCTTTTTTAGTCAGTTTGAGCAGTTGTGGGAGATTTGGGTTTGAGTCTGGCTATGTTCATTTTCTTCTTTTTCTCTGCCTTAGATTTTCTGTCTTAAAATATATTTAAAACAAAGTAATAAAAGTGTGCAATCTTAGAAACATCAAATGGAATTACAAAAATAATGACTGTTTTCAAACAGGTTTTTGAACGCTCATCCTATTGGTCAGACAAATAATCAGTCATGCCCCCAAAATCCCACAATTGGTTGAGTCATTTTTTCCTGCTTTGTGTTAGTTTGGTGATTAAACCCATACTTAAACTTAAAAATAAACAAGCACATAACAAAATGACTCAAGCGAAGTAAAATTTAAATGAAAATATACAAAACTAGTGTAATAAATAATACTAAAATCAATCAATAAAAAATGCTTTAAAAAGTATATTTACTTTTTGTTTTGTAAATTATATATACAAACGAACATTTAGTATTTAAGAAAGTAAAAAATCTTTAAATAAACTACACTTTAAGAAAAAAGACTACACTGTCCTCTTTTTCCTCATAAAGGAAGCCATACTGCTGTGAGCTTTTAGCAGAACTTTATAAGCCGTCTTGGCTTCTGTGATAGCGTTACCTGAAAGACCCACAGTTATTCTGCCCGGCTCTCGTCAGCCTTATATCCTCTCCGGCCAGTCATTCTGTTTAAAGAGAGAGGGGAATGAGGGGAAACCAAGGAGAAACAGAGGGAGAGAAGAATGGCGCTCTGTGTTCCTGGTTAGCAGCAGCCATAACTGATGTGAACTGAGACCAGAAAAACTGTGTCTGTCACTTTAAGAGCCAAAACAGGCTTGACTGCAGTAACTCTGCAGAGAGAGAAAGAGAAGATGGAACATCTGTAGTCTGGGCCTGTAGCCTTCTGGCTAGACTGCTGAAACGTATTGACTTCCTGTGTGAGAGAGAGAGAGACAGTAAGGTAATGCTGGCTTAATTCCACACCCTTTTTTTCATGACCTTGCTTGCAAATTGCATAGAGACCTTCGTAAGTGAACATATTACAGGAAAAAGACAATTTTACATTGTTAGAAACACTTTAATGTACTACACATGAGATTGATGAAGTTGTGTTACATCTGCGTTAAGGCAATATTACTGATACTACATGCAGACTTTCTTCCCTGATATCTGTCTTCTCTTTCTCCATGTTTTACACACATTGCTGTTACTGTCTGTAAAACTAAGGCTTTTGACCGAAACATTATTTAATAATGTTTTGCAGTGTACCAATAGGTTTTTTCAATGATATAGGTATTTATTAAATTATTTTTTTCCTTTATTTTCCTTTTTTATGACATTTGCATGTTGTAACCCATGAATTCTAACTTACATGAAATGAAGCTTTGTATTAAATATGATGTATAATACATTTTATATGTAACTGCTTAATTATTTTAAACGTAAAAAAAAAAAAAAAAAAAAAAATATATATATATATATATATATATATATATGTATTATTTATTAATTTTCACCTTATTCAAATAATTTAAAATATATGACATCTAGGCATTTTGGTAAACCCCAACAAAATTGACCACTTGTTTTATCTATTATATATCGCTAATTATTTTTTAAATGAATTCATAAATTATTATTATCCATTTACGTTTACTTCTTACAAATTGTTTTACCATTAAAACTTTTTCAACATGTCTGGGACCTTTTTGTAAACTCAAATGTATAAACTTACATCCACCACAGCAAACATTGTCAGGAATTTAGGCTTTGTTTAAAAATATTGAAATCATTGTGATTTCGAACAGATCCTTGTTACCTTTCGCATAATCCACCATGTCATCGTTCATTGAATAAACAACCTCTATTAAGTAACTTGTTGTCGAATCGGCGTTCTCATCACTCTCAAGTGCGCATTGACTGTTGTGAGCTGTTGTCTTGAGCATGTGTCCAATGAGATAATTAGACCTGATTGCTCAATGTTTATTCAGGGACTCCG
This sequence comes from Enteromius radiatus, assembly GCA_032357445.1. Classification (NCBI taxonomy): domain Eukaryota; kingdom Metazoa; phylum Chordata; class Actinopteri; order Cypriniformes; family Cyprinidae; genus Enteromius; species Enteromius radiatus. The sequence continues at coordinate 6,870,381 of JAUCMS010000145.1, read as the reverse complement.
CAGAGAATGACTATGTTGTCAGGAGCTGTTTTGCTATGCATGCGTACACACATACACAACGATTTCATCGTACGGACCCCGCTGACTGCTAAACAGATCTAATAGTGTGTGAGGGGCCGTTCATACACCAGCTGAGCTTGTTCCTTTGCACAAAGCTTCAGCAGTGCATTTGCGCATGGCTTATTACAGTAAAATGTATTTTGAAAAAACTGGGCTTTTTGAAAACACACAATGCATTAGGCTCATAAGAACACAGTAACTGGTGGAGAGGTGCACTTGTTTGAAGCATGTGCAGTATGAAGGCATGTGGAGCGTAAAGGGCAGAGAAGTCTGGCATTACTCACAATCCCCCACACTCACCCCCACCTGAGCGCCACCTGCTCATCTGTCTGTCCTCGCACTGCAGTCAAAATGCGCAGAGACCCCCCGCCGTATGGCTGGCATTTGCTCTCTCCCACACACACAAATGCACTTTTCTCCTCCTCTGCAGTCACAACACATTGTGACCCCCTGCACTTCCCTTGGCATGGGGATACACACACACACGAACACACCCAAGTAAGAAAAGCACATACTCGACCTTTGCTGTCTCTGACACAAATGAAGTACAATGGAATCCTAATGCATATTCAGTAATTATTCATTGAATGTAACTTTCAACATCAGTTTACAGTCAGATTGAACCCATTAAGCCCATATCATGATGGGGCACCCACATTTATATTTTAGAAATTGTGAGTAAATTATAATGGTATTGAAACATGTCTAGACACTCCAAATGGGAATTAACAAAGTAAAACAAAATAAAAGTGTTTTTATGAAGTATTATGTTTTATATAAGTACATTTTGAAATATACATTTGAGGGTTACATGAAATATATTTTCAATTAAAAAATAATAATAATTTAGCTGTTTTTTGTTTTGAAATATATATATATATATATATATATATATTTTTTTTTTTTTTTTTTTTTTTTTTCTCGTAAATTTTCTTGTTGATACATGATACATTTGGGTCAGCATTCATGCTCATCTAAACTGTTGGCTGTTTTTCCTTGCCACGTAACAGTTTGTTTCCATTATTAAAGTAGCAAAGTCGGAAAACATCCATTTAAAGCAAAGGCCAAGTTAATTGAAATGCTGTTTACCGAGAGAACTTGTAAAGAAAAAAAAAATAGAGGCGACTCTGTTAAAGAGTAAAGAACCCATCAGGAAAGCTTTACAGGCTCTTATCCTTTCACATCCTACTTTAAACAGGAAATGGCTGAGACAAAATGGCTTGATGTTTCTCTCGCTGCCCTATTGGGTGTTGATATATGTTTCCCTTTTTCTGCTGATCTCAAGCCAGTTTTCCCAGAAGGATGTTTAATGTGATGTAAGCGAATGGATGGAAAAATAAAAACAGGATTGCACAAACAAAAAGAAAAAAAAAAAGTTTTACATAGCAGGGCAATTTTACGCACATCAAATCATTATTCCATTGCTGACGTATGATTGAAAGGTGTTAAATCATGTATAATATCAAAACAAAGCATTACAATTGAAAACGGCCTCGGTTTGTAGAGCTCTAGCATGAGTTCAGGCTGAATGAGTGCTGTCTTTGGGAGCAGATGCAAAAGAATGAGCTCATTGTTTATGGTTGAAACCTGGTGCAAATCTTCCCTCTAAAATGCTCACAGCTGCCCAACTGCTGTTCAGAGAACTGCTGGCACGAGAAACGCTCCAGCCAATGCCTCGAGAGATTAAGATGTATGCCATCAGGGCCCAGGCAATCTCTTGCACTATAGCATGTGGTCATGTAGGGCACAGCTTTGGCTGGTTGACTTCAGCTGCAGTGTTTGCTTTTGTTGGGTTAGACTCTAGGGCTTTGTTCACACTGCACATAAATCAGATTTGGGTTTCAAATCCGATCTTTAGTGCTGACTGTTCGCTCATGTTGGAAGTGAAACAATCTGATCTGTTTGTTCTATATACTCAGTATATGTCTACTCTGATCGCTAGCGATGTCAGGAAATTTGCTCTGAAATCTGATTTCAAACTACATATGTCATTTTTCAACTAGGTTTTAAACATTTTAGGGGTCTGAAACGCAATTAAAGTCTTTTATTTTTACATTTTCAGTTTTGTCCCTTTTGTTTTTGATAACATTTCAGCTTTTTTCGGTTTTAGTTAAATTTTATTACTTCAACTTATTTCATTAAGCTGACCATTAAGTTTCATTTAAATTTTTGACATTGTTAATTGAATTTTTATATTTTATTTTGCTTCAATCTTACATCAATCCTAAATATTTTTAAATAGTTTAATCTTAGTTAACAACAAAACTTTTGTTACACTTCCTACTTAAAACAATAAAACAGTTTTTAAAAAATGTGAGCAAAGCCAAAAAATGTTGGTCCATGCCTGTGTGAAGAAGACAAAGGTGTTGTGGTAACTGGAGGAGCCTGCGCATACACTCTGTTACCAAAATACACACCACAGAGACCAAAACATCCTGTCAAGCAAGGTTGTTAGAATGCAGCCCTGCAGGTGAAAAATGTATACATTTGAATGCTTGAAATCGCAGTGAAATGCGCTGAAGGCAGAAAATGATTAGAGAGAAATATATTCATTTCAATTAATACCTACCAAACAAAGAGAGTCCTGTTCCTCTACTTTGAACACAATTGCCATTGTCTAATAGTTTTAATTGAAATACAGAGTTCTGGCATGAAACTCTGACCTAATGACATCAACATGACATGGCACAGCTGATTGGTTTTCTCAGTAGCCAATGAGCTCGCTGCTGTAGCATGAAAGTTCTCATGACAGAAAAAAAAAATCAACCATATTTAAATGTGAAAATGCTCAATTCTCCAGAATATGCTTTGTGGTTAGTTAAAGGTTTGCATGTACAGTAACAGGAAGTCAAAAGTTGGACATTTTTGAAACTACATTAAGAATTGTAAATAGGCTCTCTTAAGACTACTTTCTTTCTTTAAACCTCCCAAGCTCTTCTGTCCCTTTCCCACCATCTCTTTTCCTGGTGTGGGAAACACACACCTTCACTGGCGAGCCAAGATACAGGCGATGAGAACAGCAGGAAACACGCCCCTCTCCCCTGCTCGGAGACCACAAACACCGTCCCACTCAGAGGAAGGGAGAAAGTGAGGGTGTCCGAGAGTGGAAGAGACAGGGGAACCTTAGGGGAGGCATGTCAGTGGAAAATCCTTGGTCTTGCCAACTCATGCTGGTACATCCTTCTCATCATCCACACACACCTCCGACCCCGTTGTAACTTCCCTCTCTCTCGCCCTTTCTCTGCGCTGAGAAGCAGCTGCCTTCTTCCACTATTTTCTCACTCAGGATTTTACTGAGCACAAACTGCATCACAGGCTGACTGGGGAAACATAAAAGCGGAAGCCTCAGCCAAGCCAAGGAACGCACTCTTGAGTCAATGTGGAAAAATTATGCAAAGCCTCTCCCCCCCCCTCCCCCAAATGCTTTCCTTATGCATGATTGTGAATGGCAGTTTATGTTGCAGTAAGCCTTTCTGTCATTGAAAAGTTGTGATTGTGTTGCTTTGAGAAGCACTTCTGAATCAGAACGAGTAGCTACATTAATGATACTGCCTTGTCTATCACTTCCACGCGTTTCCTGTTGAAACAAAGGGTTAGGAAGTTAACTAAATGTATTCCTATCTATTCCGTATCTTTACATACAAAGTAACATCGCCACAGACAAAACACGATGGCACGGAGCATAATTTGTAGCAGGAAAAGCAACACCATTTATGAAATGTTGTTTTGTAATGTAGCTGTGGACTTGGATCAGTAATACGGCGGTTAGAAATCTCACACACATGCTTGCAAAGCTCTTAGCATGCGGAAGTTAATATGAAGAAGCCAGTGAGTCAATTGGCCGTATTGGTATTTTTAAGCATCTTAACGGTGCGTGACCTTTCACCTCATAGTCTATGGATTGAACTTAGTTGACACATTCTGTTAAGGATTGATAAGTTGCAAGCTTTTCTAACTTCAACTTCAAAACGCAACTCAAGAATCCAGAAAGAACAATGTGTTTCACTGGGAAAGCCTTTGGAAACATAGCAGCTCTCGACATCCGTCATATTTTCCATCTATGGTCTAAATGCTTATGTAACCAAGACAAATATCAATTTTTTGGGGAGTTTTGTCATTAAAGTGTGTTTGAAACAGAAAGGCCAGTTTTCTGGTTGAATGCACGCTCAAAATTGTGTTAGCATTCAGGAAGGTTAACCGCACCGTTCGATCTGAATTTAACACCCTTGCATGGCGTCAATGATTTCATCTTTTATATTGCTTATATTTCTTGCGCACGCTCTCATTTCATGCGCAACCTCATCATACAAATATTAACGATCCCCAGGAGTTTGAGAATGACGTCTGTGTTCGGAACTGTATCCTTCGGAGCTGGCTGAGCTGAACGAGAGTGAAAAACAGAGAAGGAGAGAGAGAGAGTGCATGGAATAACAGGACTGGATGATAGATTTGATTTGGTTCTGTTTGTAGAGCTGGAGTTTGGCTTAGGCAGACTGTTATGTCGGTTTCCATGGAGAAAAACACTCGCTCTGCCAGACACTGAAGAGTACAAGAACGAAAGAAGGAAACAGAGAGAGAGAGAAGGGGTGCGAAAGAAAATGTAAGTCGGAAAAAAAGACGAAAGCCTATCCAAGAATTTCTAGGGTGTGGAGACGGACATCTCGCAGTACTGAATGATGAATAATGTAGGCTACAGACGCAGGGTCTCGCACACATTCATTTTTTTTTTTTTTTATGACGCCCCCAAAATATGCTAATATAAAATGATAATGAAACAAGATAAAAGGATAGGAAAGCTCTTCTCTTTGGCTCCTCTCTCATGATGCATATGCTCTGCGTATGACACGCTATCTGTCTCTTTTATGAGCTGAGTTACAACTCGCTCCTGTCTGTCTTCATGAATGAGGGATGAGACCCATTAGCAGAGGGTGAAAGAGAGAGAAAAGGAGAGATAGAGGATGATGGATGCTTGGAGTTTTATTCGACAGATTGAACTGAGGCAAAGGTCAACTTTTAAAGAGAGCAAGGCTCTAGAACCCAAGGCACTTTCATAATTACTGTGTGTTTTACTGTGTGTGTGTGTGTGAGGGGGAGAGAGAGTCACTCGTCTCATAGAGTAGGAAATTAGTTTTAGTGCAGGTTTTTTAATTTAAGGGGGATTGGGAGGGTGGATGTGAAGATTTGGGTACATGTTTGGATGGAAGAGCTTTGCAGGTGTTATATACGTTTCACTTACAATCTAAAAGTAAGCAATTTTGTGTCGATTCTTTGCGTCTGTTAAGTTCAATAGGGTTAGGATTAGGGATTCTGGTGAATATTCTGAGTGATGATGCATATAAATCTTTGAATCTGAGTTCTGATTCAATCTGTTAAAAGCAGTTTGAACAGATTCATTTCCATAAAACAATTCAAATTGTTCAGTGAATTGATTTGTTACTCTGATTGCACAAATGAATCATGGAATTCAAATCACTGAAATTAATCAGTTTAAATCATAAATCAATTCAGAACTCTGACTTCACCATCATTTTTTTTTTCATATAGGTAAATATTACAGTTTATTACATTTAATGGAAAACATTAAAAAAGTAATAGGATATAGGATGTTGTAATTGAAAGTTTTGAAAGTGTTTTCTTATCTAAAAACAAAACATTTTTTTAGGACAATGAGTATAATGAAGAATTGTTTTTTTATTGTGGTAGGTGGGTGCAGGTTGGTGATTTTGTAAAGGTGTCTTTTTTGTCTCAGTCACAGTCTAAGCTTTCGTTCTGCCTCACTGAAGACTTTCGAAAGGCAGATTTACATTAAACAAATACGCAGACACGCAGATGTACAGTTGGACACGCCTCGCTACTTCAGAGAGAGACTGAGAAATAAAGAAAGAAAGGTCTGTCTGTTTTTTTTTTCAGCTTGGGCTTGTGAACGGGGCAAAGGAATTTCCAGCTTCGTGTCTGTACGTGCACGTCCGCTATCAGATTATCGTCTCAGGGTTCAGGTGTGCTCAGGAATGCAGCGGCCCTGCATGGGACTTGAGCAATGCCAACACGATCATGCCCACCTTAAGAAACAGGTGCTCACAAACGCGCGCGCACACACACAACAGACAAGCTCACACACATCTACGAGGCTGGCACTCCCTGGAGCAAACAGGGTACAAATCTCTTGACACACAGACACAAGCACGCACCGATAGTTGCTCTTTGGTTGGCGCTGTGGGGGTATGCTATAGTAGCGTCAGTGGCCCAGTAGAGCTGGCAGGATTTTGTTTGCCCAGAAACATGGAAGATTTGCTCTCATCTGGACCCTTATGTTTTGGCCAGTGGATTAAGGTCACATTTTGGATAACGTTGCCATTTTTGGATTTCCTTGGAAGTTTCGTCTAGCGCATGTTTGTGTGTGTTTGATAGTTTAGTCTGCAAAAGAGATATGAGAAATATCTTCTTAAGATCAACGAGGAGCCTTTGTTCTGGGAAACATCCCTGAATCTATGTTACCTTTTTTAGCAAAACTGCCCTCTTTAGCATTCTAGTGACAAATGCATTTCCAGGAATTCGTCTGTTAACATTAAATGCTAAAATGCAAATGTAACACAATTTACAGCTTTTCAAAACATTTTAGTTTTTAATATACCGTTATGCATAGCGGTAGACTGGACCAATGAGATTTTGCTGTGGGCGGGACTTATCTGAAAACAAATTTACATACAAAACAGCATTTTACTGTCTTGTCTAGTCAGGATTCAGTGTAATATGAATCATGTAAAGTACGTTTCAATAAAGCCAGTGGATACTGAAGTGCTTCAAAGCTTTTCATCGGACTCTTTTGTGGATATTTTTCCCTATTTCAGCTGTAGAAATTTTTCATTTGTAAATAGCAATTTATGCAACCTCAAGCAAATGAAGCAATAAAAGATTACTACGCTTTTAAGCAGACTCGTTCTGTGTTCGAGGAATGCGAGTGTGGATGGAGTGAATGAATAACTGAAATGTGTTTTCTGATAGGGGTGAGAACGAGGTCAGTGCTTCCCTATTCTGTGCCGTTATAATGTCAGACAGACTTTCTTGCATTGACACATTCTTTAGCAAAATTGCTCTTTCTGCCACCGCTGTTGGCACCCACGCACACACACACACGATGAGGAAATCGAGATTGTTCTCGCTGAGGAAATAGTCATCATCCTGTCTGCGCACAGAACTGTTAGCGGGAAACGTGTGTCTTCAGAATTATGGTCTAGTGGCAGATTTAATTGACCCGTTCAGGGTTTGTCCTAGACATCATTTAACCAGGTCAGACTTGGGCGTGAAGTGAGTAGACGTGATCTACCGGCGCGACTTTAATTGAAGTGATGTGTGTGAGTAATCCTTACCAATCCAGTAATGTCACTCTTATTCATGATGACCTGTTGTCAGTGTGAACGCAACACTTGATTGTTGGTGTCATACTAGTCTGAGACTAGTTATAAAAAACCAAGCCTGTCAAACCAGAACCATAATGGTAACTTTCTACCTTCTAAAAAGGATTTCTGACCACACTTTGTGGCTTCCCTTACATCTGCCTACAGAAAACATGTACATTCCGTGTCTAAAACATAAGGTTAAACAGAACCACCCAGACGGAGATATTTTCTCTCTCTTTCTCTCTCTCTTTCAGTCTGTCTGAACATGTTTGCAGTAAATTGTCTCTCCCCTCCGGCAGTCACATAAAACCAATCCTTTTTAATTAAGACCAACTCCAGTGAGAAAAGTGCCAAGCTTTTTTCCCTTTCCTATTTTTTTTTTCTTCTTTTTTTCAACCACAACATCCTGTCTTTTTACCCTCTCTTTTTCTCGACCTCCTCCTTTTTTTTCATTGCTGTAATTTCTTTGACACCTCCCCTCATCAAGGGGGAGAACATTAGTGTCTGTCTCTCACCCTTCATGTTTGTTTTGATACGAACCAGATGGAATCAAGATCTGCTATGACCCCCGGACCACTCGCCGCTTGCTTTTTCTTTACATCTCTTCCTTTTTTCCCTCCTCCTCTTTTTTTTTTTTTTTTTTTTTTTTTTTATTTTAGCCAAGTCTATCTATGAGTGTAGATTTTGGGTATGAAAGTTGTCCCTATCACAGCTAAAACAATCCATATATCTGCCAATATTTCTAGCAATTAATAAAATATATATTGTTAGATAAAGGTTTTTTTGGATGTGCATGTAAATATCACATTTATAAAATGCATTCAAATCCATTTATTTGCTGTCTAAAAGAAACAGTATAAAAAGGATAAAAAATAATTAAAATCATCAAATATGTAGATAATAATTAATATTATTATTAATAATATTAATGATTTTATAATTTTCCTACCTCTACCAAATTATATTTTATTTTATTTTATTTGATCTATTTTTTACCTTACTTTTCATTCTAAATATTCTCATTTACTTGCATATGTTTTGCACAGTGCATTAAAACGTTAAAGATGTCCTGAGAATCCAGGAGGACAGTTGAACTCCACATGCCCCTTCTGGCTTGCCCTGACCTGGCTTTGGCGAGCAGTTGTCCCCCTCTCCGCGTGCAGTTTATAGCGGCCTTGCTTTCTTCAGCCTGATTAGGGTTGGGATGATGGCTGTAAACTTCAGACTGTTTACGACTCAGGACTGGTCACTCACCTCTGAGTGAACCCACCTAAACACAGAGCGTTCGACCCCAACTTCACCCCTGGTTTTTACAGGCCCTTTTTTTTTTTTTACAGCCCTCATAGGCCCTTTGCACTCATCCCTCACACCCCTCAGTTGTTCTTCCCCCTCTCCTTTTACCACTTTATTTCAGTTTTTACTGTTAATCAGTTTAACACCTGGTCCTTCCATCAGCGCTGTGGTCACTGTGTTTTTAAAGAGATGCCATCAGTAAACGGTCTGTTTCCCATGGATACTGTCATAAACATGAGCGTTGCATTATTTGATTGTGTTTTATTGCTTTTCAATTTACACATGCGTCCAAAGGTCTTAAATCAAGAAGGATTTTTTTAGACAAGTAACAAATATTGTCTTGTTTTCAGAAAAGTGAACAAGCTTAGAAAACAAGCAAAATAATCGGATTAATGGGATACGCAAAGTAATCTTATTTCAAACATTTGCAGTGTAAAATATAATTTAATTTAATTATATAATGATTTTTACAGATTTAACCAATGGACCAATTAGAAGAAGCTAAGGGCAGGACTAGTAAAATATCATATATTGTCTAATATGATGAATGATAATAATCACTAATATCAGTATATATTAGTGATGATATATAAGTATGATATGGTACCCACACTAAAAATAAAAACAAAGATTATTCGAGTATGCTTTAAAAGAAAATGCTATTTAGTCTGTTTAGTTTAATTCTGTTATGTCTATTTGTTGTTTTATGCAATTATGTTTCAAAGCAAATCCTACACCATTTCTTTTAAAGTGTATACATCAGGCACCCTAAAAACATTGTGCTGCTTTCAAGTGTGAAAATGGGTCTGTGGTGCACGTGTGCCCATGTTAAGTCTCGAGTTGCAGGCCTGTAATGTGTGAGCTTAAGAGCAGCAGGTGCTGGTTTTGAGTTTAACCCCATGACTTGAGCAGACCCACACACACATACGCACGCACTCAGAGTTGCCTGAGGTGCAATGGACACCAGCCAAGACACACACATACACACACTGCCACCCAGGTCTCATGTGTCCTGCCCTTGCTCTGGCTAGACTGATAATTGATTGCTGGTTTGAAGAGGGCCAAAGCGTGAACTCAGCAGTGCAGGACAGAGTGTGTTAAAGTCACAGTCCACTTATAGCCCATGTATGTGTGTGTTGACCGCAGCTAACAGCTACATGTCACACTATCAGCGCTGACCAAATCCATAAAACACCAGTAAATTGCAGCATGAACAGAACTGTATTTTTTAAAGGTCAGTAATGTCTGGTTACTTGTACTGTGATGAATATGATGCAGTGAAAATGTAGTTTTGTAGGCCAGCCTGAAAGTAAGCATTACCTTGGTTTCCAATTGGATTCTTTCGATTTTCCATGACCGCCAAACGTTTATGATTCTAAAACATTTTATCATGATAATGAACATGTTTTTGAAGAATTTGAAGCCTAAATACAATTGCCAGAAGGAAAAGGCTAAACATAGGCTATAAACAAACTAAAGCGTGGGTTTTATGTAGTAGCATAAAACATGAAAATACTTAAGCTTTTGTTAAAGCAGACTTTATTTCAGTCATTTAACCAAAAGCCCATTCAACAACAACAAAAAAACCCCACTGACTTCTGGACAATAGAACTGCAAGTGCAAAAATGCAAACTCATTTCCAGGTTTTGGCCTGCAAATATACACCACCCTGCAGCACTCTATGAGTTATGTGATAAGATTTGCTTGTCCCGCCCCCAACTTCTTCTAATTGGTCCACTGGGTTTAAACAGAACAAAACTGTACTTATTTTAACATTAACGCAACTCTAATGATCTCTAATGGGCCAAAGATGACGTACATCAAAACAGCACAGTCAGAATATAAAAACACACGTGACTAGCATAAGACATTAGAGCTGCTTGACAGAAGTAGGACAGGGCGTTTGGGCACAGAGTCATTTTTTCCCATGCCCCCTTTTTGTCACCCTCCTCTTTCTGGCACACTTTCCAATCCTGCGTTCAGAGGAGAAAGACCTCCTGCTCTGGGATGCTAATACCACGTGGGCCACCAGCAGTTCTACGTATTTCTGTGCGTGTGGCCGTCAGCAAAAATTCAGATGCAACTAAGGCGCTCCATCATAACTGGCCTTAGTAGCGGTTTGTGTGGAATTGTGATGACTGTGGTCATTTTATTTCCATACAACTTTTTTTTCTCTCAATTCTGCAAAGGTTTGCATTATGTTTTAGTCCTTTGGATATTGAAGAGGGTTTCGGATTATGGTTTTAAGATACTCATTTAAAAGTCTGTCTGTTTGGGTTGGGACGACTAATACGAGTGGATTATAATCCCATCTGGCCGTCGATGGATAACGGACCTCGCGGATTAAGAGACAAGCCGGCGACACACATGCAATCCACCCAGCGCAGTCTGCCTGTCTGTTTTCCTCTAGGAAATCGGTGGGAATCTTTAGATTGGCCTGGTTTATGTCGCCCCTTCTAACCCACACATCAACATAAAGATAGAATCAATGCCAACGACTTGTTTGCGATCAATTAAGATTGGTTTGTTTAGTGGGCAGAGACTTTCTTTATTGATTCGTCACACACACCGGTTCAACTGCAGCACACCTCCACAAAATGCTTCGTTTGAATGGTGTGGTACTTTTATTCATCTGCTTTTTTTAGTTGCCTTTTTGCTTAAGCAGTGCATTTTCTCCATGACTACCCCAAGGCCAGTTCTCCAGGAATCGAGAGATTTCTATGTTCTTGTCTAATGTAGGCACAACGTTTCAGAAATTCAATTTTAATTGCGAATTTCCAGTCTGAATTGAATAAGATGGGATGAAAAGACAAATAGACATCTATAGTTCAGTTCACAAATCGAATCGCAAGAGTTGATTCTTTTAATGAAAGATTCACAAGTTGGAATCGCTCTGATGAATCTTTCATTGAATCAACTCAATGAATACATTCAGCAGTTACTAAATCAACATCTGACTCACAGAAGATGAGTGCTGTAAATCAGTATCCCTGCTGACTGGTTCATATGACACGGCCCATTTTTGATATTAAAAAGATGCTTTGAAACTATTAAATAAAACAAACAAGACAAACAGTGACAGACACATATTGTTTTTAGACAGAGTTTCAGGTTATACCATATATACACTGGTGTTTTTTTCGAAACGATAAGCTTCCTTGTTTCTCTACATCTGCAGGAGGCCATTTTCCCGTTTCCATCCACAATGTTGATGACCCATTTCCTCTCAGATTGGAGCGTTTTGTCCGTTCTGTCTGGATGGCCTGTGTATGTGTGTGTGGATTCCTTTCTAGCAGCCACCACCAGACTGTGGTGATATGAAGCCGTGCTGTGAAAAATCCCTTTAGCATGGCTCTTTTACAGAGGATTTGTCTGTCTGTTGGAGAGAAAACACGCCATGATTGTTAGTTAGGGATTTAGAGTTGTAATTTAAGTGCTTACTTCCTTCAAATGGTGATTTTGGTGAGAGGAGAGGTGTGTAGGCTTAGCTCTGTGTTAGCATAAAGATATAATACATTACTGCCGCGCTAAATGTGAACAAAGGCAGAAACCAAAAGCGTGCGTGCAGATATGCATGTGAGGCATGAAGCCAGAGAGCGAGGTCTGCATTAGCGGAGCGCTGTCTGGGTCAGCTGTGATTGTGTTAGACCGAGGCCATCTACCATTAATTTGCCACAGACTGGAGCCTGGCTGTAAATGAACCTGGCATTAACATGCTAAATTACACTTGTCTGGTGGTGCCATCCGATTGGCCGTCGTCTCCGCCCCCACGTCTCGGTCAGTGTCCCGCGTTCACGCCACCCTGCGACCTCAATTCAGCACTGGCACCCCATTGACCTCTCAGAGAGAGCGAGTGTCTGTGCTGTTTTCCCTGTGCAGATTTCCATAAATAATAGTATTTAGATGTGATACTTGAAGGAACAGTTTATTCCTTTTTATTCAAAGTTGAATTTGAAACATCTTTACTTCAGTTTTCAACAGCACATGTTTCTTCCAAAATCATTTTAATATGTGACCCTGAAGCACAAAAGCACTCATAAGTAGCATGGATATATTTGTAGCAATAGCCAACAAAAATTTTTTGGTTTAAAAGGACAGATTTTTCTTTTTTGCCAAAAATCATTTGGATATCAAGTAGAGATCATGTTACATGAAGATATTTTTTTTTGCAAGTTTTGAAAAATGTACTAGTTTTGCGGTCCAGGGTCAGGTATGCTGTTTTTGGTTTTTAAGAAACATTTCTTCTGGATTCTGTGATGTATCGAAAGTTCAAAATAACATTTTTAATTAGATTTTTTATTTTTTTTTATTTATCTAATTACTTTTAAATCTCAAAAATTGTAATGATCTTTTTTTTTAAATACAACCTATGTGTTTTGTGGGGGGAAAACAAATAAATTGTTTTTTCAAAAGCCTTTAAATACATCTGAATCTCTAGACTTCACTAAGAGCTAGGAGAGAAGGAAAAAGGGAGAGAGAAAAGAAAGGAAAGAAGTCTTTGTTCTGTTATTCAGATACAGCTTTGCAGTTGCTATGGGAGACAGTGGAAAAAGAAGAACAGAATATTCTAGTGGAAAGTGCAGCTGCTAAAGGGAGAAAGTTAAGGCTGTTATGGTCAGGAATGGTCATCTCTCTCTCTCTCTCTCTCTCTCTCTCTAACAGCTGTACTTTCCACCAGAAAAGTCGGCTCTGCTTTTTCCGACCCTGTTCAGGAGATTGCTGGGTGCTGGGCAGTTGTGTGGCGGCTCAACGCTGCTATATTCAGGCCTGCCGTTAATAGCTCCCTCTCTATTTCAGTCTCTCCTTCCTGCCGCTGCGAAACGAGAGCGCTCGGGCTAATTAAAACCGGCTCACACCCCCAAGCCGCATCCCGTATGTGTGGTGCTCAGGTCCGGGTGGGTCAGCGTCAGGAACAGAGGCAATGCATTGTCCCCAGCGTTCCCCTGGTGGTCTCCTGCTTTCCATAATGGTCCCGGGTTTCCATAACACTTCCGAATGCTTTCATGAGCATAGTGTCCCTGTGTTTTCCGACTAGACAGTGCATGCTGGGAAAGCACGCACACGTACCAATTGCCACGGGAGGTGGGGTCGTTTAAGTTCGTCCTGTTGTGTGTCATCCACTATTTATGCTATTTTTAACTGCCCCCTTCCGAATGATTTCTTTATTAATAACGCAATTGTTTCTTCAGGCCACAAGCGGAAAACATGGGGCCATTTATTTGTTTTATTTGATTTGGTGTTTACCCAAATCGGATGTAAACGGACCATTGATTTCTCAATTCATGTTGAGTGCAAGTATTATGGAGTTACAAAACGGGACAGTGGAGAAAATGGAACATTACGAAACAGATGGAGAGAGATATTCATATTTCTTGTACTTCCTGCTTATAGGAAATGACTAATCACAAATGAGAGTTAAAAAAAGATTGCTTGTCTTTCAGAGTTCTCTAAAATGAACTAATTTTGAAGAGAGAAGATAAAAAACACTGAGTTTCACACACTACACCATAGTTTGGGGTCAGTGCATTTTTTAGGTTTTTGAAAAAAATCTCTAATACTCACCAAGTTTTAATAAAATATTTAATAAAAAATTAGTAAAAACGATAATATTACGAAATTTTATAACAATTTTAAAAAATTATTTACAATTTGTAAAGCGCAATTTGATGCCAAATCTGAATTTTCAGCATCATTCCTAACATGCTGATTTGCTGCTTAAGAAATATATATATATATATATATATATATATTTATCAATCTTTCTTTGATAAATAGAAAGTTCCAGCATTTATATGAAAAATTAACATTTTTGTAACATTGTAAATGTCTTTACTTTCATTTTTAATATAAAGAAAACTTGCTGAATATTCATTTCGAAAATCTTAAAAACACCAAAATTATGAATGGTGTGTATGTTGCATCAGTGCTGCATTATTGTGGGTGACTAAATATTTGCTCTGAAATACCTCTATTAAAATGTCTAGACAGATGAAATGTATGTTGAGAAATCATATGTCTTTCTGACAGCTGTAAACTTACGAAAATTAACCATGGATTTATTATAGCAAAAGTGTTTTTTTGTGTATTGACCGCAGTTTTACTGCAAATACCATGGTTAAACTATGGTTAGTGTAAAAAGACCATGGTTGATTTGTGGTTACTGTGGTTTTATTATAGTAACCGTGTTATTTCATATGTTGAAGGTGGGATTTTTAGAGAAGTTAACATAATTGTGGAAATTACTCCATTGCTAGCATAGCGTCTTTTCAAATGAACTGTTGAGATGCTCCAGGCCTCTCAGACAAAAAAAAAAAGAGTCATAGAGAGGAGAGAAAGTGAGAATAGTGGGGTTAGCTACTATAATAACTGGATTACCAAGTCAAAAAGACAACCCACACACGTTCTTGTCTGAACTGGCTAGTTAAGCATCAGTCAGTGCCACACACACTCGTCCTCATCTCCTGAATCAATCACTCTTTCGTTTCCCTTCTTTTCTTTTTCCCCTTCCATTTCTTTCAAGAGTTTGTGACCTCTGAATCTTCATGAATGAGTGTGTGCGTAGCCAATGTTTCCTATTCTGTGTGAGCGTGTGTTTGTTTTGGCGCTTCTCTCGGCCCGTCACATGCACAGACATGTGCGTTTGACTCTGCAGAGATTACCGAAATACCTCGCACTGTTCCACTGCCCCCGAGTAACACTGAGAGACCCCCGTCCCAGGCCAGCTGTCTGGAAACAGGACATGCCTGTACACACATACAGATTCACAAACAGTTATTAATATGAGTCCATGCTGAAACAAAAAAATCATGAGTTGTCCAACAACTGACTAGTCATTTTCTGATTTTGACTAGAATTTTTTGTCTTGAATATTTATAGATTTCGAAAATATGTCACATGGTTTGAATTCATACGGCCTGTCACCAAGTCTAACCTGCTCCCTCTCTCCTTCCTTCTGTCTGTCTTTCCTCTCCTCCGTATGAGGAATGAAAAATCTCTCTCTCTCCGACTCTTTCTGTCTCGCTATGGTTGACTTTATGAGGTCATAAACGCAGGAATTTTTCGGTGAGGCTCTCTGAATATTTTTATGAGCACACTCACGACGGCGGCTCCTTTGACAGCGCTGAAAGGCAGTCATTAAAAAGAGAGCGAGAAAAGAAGGCAGAAGAGAAAAACGAAAAAAACGAGTCCTGGCTGAAAGAGGCTTCTCTCCTGAGGGGGTTTAAACTGTCACTGCTTTTGAACTTTGCTAGAAACGACTGCCATCTGCAAAGCTGGAGAGCAAGTTCACCACTGTCTCACACTCTTGAGGAAATTTTGTAATCGGTGACAAAACCAGTATTGTCCAAACCTTATTTTATTTTTTAAGCAATATCATTAGTTAAGTGTGATTTGTCCAGGGCATATTTTTCAAAATCAAATATTTATATTTATTTATTTTTAAATTGTATTTTGTTTAATAATTTAATTTTAACATTTTATATAATAAATTTAAAATTATTAATATAATATAATATAATAGCACCAAAAATAAGTTTTTGTTTACGTAATATATGTGTGTGTATTTTGTATATTTATTAGGTATATATAAATACACACATGCATACATATATTTGCAAAAATTGTTACATCTATATATTTAATATATTTATGATAGAAATTATGTGAATATAAAATGTTAATACATGTAAATATCTTCAAAATATATGCTTTATGTGTGTGTGTTTATATATACAAAATAAAAATACACAATACACACATATATTATGTTAACAAAGACATCATCAATGTTTCTGTAATAATTTTAAGAAAAGTTATCCATGTAAAAAAAAAATATATATATATAATTATATAATATTTAAAATAATTATAATAAAATATTTCTAAAATATATATGTATATATCATTTATAAAATATATATTTATAAAAATATTTCTAATTATTTAATATACAATTTATTTGATTTATCATGAAAATGTTTCATTAAAAAATCTGATTTCTGATATTGGTTATTATAGGTGTTATCGGTTATCAATCAAAAAAATAGCTGCTTCTAACAAGAGATTAGAGATCTGGCTATTAGTAGACATGAGGTAAGACATGGTAGAAGAAAGCAACATACACACACTCATAGATCAATAAGCGTCCATTAGGGTCCAGCCTCAGCAATTTCAACAACTTTTGAAAAACATTGAAATGTGATTATCCTGCTCTTAGATGCTTTTAACTTTGAGAGTAAATGAGTCATAGATTTATGCTTGTCTCTGGATTCTTCCCTTTCCTCCCCACGTCTGCATGCACCCGAGGGCTCTCTCTCTCTCTCTGTCATTCTTTATCTATATATATCTCCCTCTCTTTCTACTGCCAAACATTGTCGGTTAAATTCACAGCTTCTAATTTTGAATAAAGTTTGTTTTGCAGATTAGAACGTTGAATGGGTTTTTTTATTTTACAGCGGTGAGGTGTGTGACGAGGACCGTTGTGAAAAAGCAGGACGTGTAGCGTCTTTCCTGTACTACAGTTTTGCCCCCTGTGTGTCCAAAGGGAACAGGGTCTACTGCGTTCCCACACAAGTCGTTGCCAAAGCAAATTTGGAGAGGAAGTGGAACCCTATCCCTCCTCTCTGGTGTGACCAAGTTTAGAAAACACCAGGTTTATGTGTGTGTGTGTGTGTGTTTCTAGTTGAATATGCAAGCAAGCAGCTGCACAGAACGCCTGACTTTTGATGTGGTTTTGTGTGTGCGGCGGCGTTTGTGTGCTGCTCTGTGGTTTTGATTCTGGAAGTGTAGTTTGTGCCGGACCGTGCATGTGCGATTGCAGGAGATGGTCCTTATTTAGTCGCTTTGCCTTATTGTGGTGCTCTTGTGAGTGTTGTGCGGCTTTGTTATGTCTGGAGTCACTGGACTCTTCCTGGAAGCCCAACCTCAAAACACACACCATAGAGACTAATGACAGGCCTGAGTCCTCTGTTGAGATCTTTGTCCAACAATGTACAGCTAAATATTTTTACCCACCATGCAATCTGAGGTCTAAAAATAGCCCAGACGTGATGTGTCTTTCTGTATTGTGCCCACTGACCATTCAGATTTTTGAATGGATTTTAAAATTAAATACACACATAATGTGTTAATTTAATTTAATTTAATTTAATTTAATTTAATTTAATTTAATTTAATTTAATT
Source organism: Enteromius radiatus (assembly GCA_032357445.1). NCBI lineage: Eukaryota > Metazoa > Chordata > Actinopteri > Cypriniformes > Cyprinidae > Enteromius > Enteromius radiatus. The sequence continues at coordinate 6,852,451 of JAUCMS010000145.1, read as the reverse complement.
TAATTTAATTTAATTTAATTT
>JAUCMS010000145.1:6800446-6852398 GCA_032357445.1 Enteromius radiatus | reverse complement strand
AAATGCAGAGCACAAATTCCTAGTATGGGCAACCATACCTGGCCACATGTCACGTCCTTTCCTTTCCTTTCCTTTCCAAAAGTGTCACAAGAGTCTCACACACATCTGAAGTCTGTGAACATCTGTATGGGTTTGCTGGCATAGTTAGGGAGGTGTTTTGTCTAGCAGGGTGGTGTACAGACACAACGTTCCTAATGAGCTGGGTACTCGCCCAGAGAACAAACGCATGAGAGAGAAAACCACTCGTTTCACAGTTTCACTTTACACCTCTACCTCCCCAAAAGCCAGATTTTCTCAGAGAACAACACGTGTTTACCATCATTCAAACCGTATTCTTTTTGGAAGAATTATTATTCCTGTGTGACAGCATCTGTGATGTCTAAATGCCTTTGCATATGTCTTCGAGATGCCTGTGTCAAAGAAAAGTTGTCAGTCTTTCTAACTGAAGTTAAACAAGAGATTTCACTTCTGATCATGTCAACGTATGAACAAAAACACTCTCAAATGCAACGTTGTGGACCTTGTAGATCATGTCTGACACCTGCATGCTTAAGGTTTCTGTGGTCACTGCCTGGTGAGAAATACGACAACCCATTTGAAGACTACAAGAGACGGAGAGAGCGAGGGAGAGCTGCGCTCTGCTAGTTTTACAGGAAGTTCCTCCCTTCCGGCTGAGGCCTGCAGCTCAGCTCAAGGGGGAGGCCATGTTCAGGTCAGAGAGAGGGTGGAGTATCGCTTGCACACACTGACGCTCTCACAATACAAAAAAATGCTTTGCTTTTTTGGCGTTCACACTTGCGTGGATACACAAGCTTGTCATACGAGCTTCTAAAAAAACAGTCTCATAGTCTTAACCTGTCTCGCAGTTAAATAACACTCATCAATCAAACCTGTCTGTGGAGAACCTCATAGATGGGAACAAACCACACTGCGCTAGTCACAACTAGATTTCTATTTGTTTTGAAAACTCAATAAAATTCTAAAGGGTATATTTACAAATCAAATCTAATGTTAAAACATTTTATGTTAACAAATGTAAAATGTAATAAATTAACACACTGTTTCTAAAATGATTAATGAAATTAGCCTGGCTTCCGCGACTATAAAACTCATAGGACCTCAGTCTGGTCAAGCTACCTTACTACCCGCCTTCTGGGAGGCGGGCTTAACCTGCGTCCATCAGATGCCTCTGTATACTGCTGGACGAATCTACAACCAATCAGACAACTCATTCCGCGGACGTATGCGTAGCAACGGAACCTGAAGTCGCCGTAAGCAATTGTTGCTTGTTGATTGTTGCTGCTCGGTACACGCCATGCGTCATCGCGTTACACCCGCCTCAGTCGTGCCGGGGGGGCTTGTTTTTCATTGGTTCCCACTTTTTTGGGAAAGGAGATGCTCTGAAGCGGCAGCTTTGCCAGACTGACTTTGCTCGCGAAATTGAATGTAGCGTCACAGGAAGTATGGGCAGGCCCAGGCTATAATGAAATATGATTATTAATATTAACCATAGTTATTTTTTTTATTAAACTTACTTTTTTTTGTAAATTACTTGAATAGTTCAGTTGGTTGTTTGGAATTTTAATACTAATATTATTATTAATATTAATTAATTAAAATGTATTTTTAATAATACTAGATTTCTATTTGTATATGATGGAAGACCTATGAAAACATTAACATCATTAATATTAATATAAAAAAAATCTTGGGCTTCACATTGTGCCTTAACTGTGGTAAAAACCATTCTTTTTGGCTTATTGCTTTTTTTTATGCAGTAACACAGAGAGTCCATAGGAAGATTTTTATATTGCCAGTGTCACACAGGGAAGTTTCTGTCAGTCATGTTTGTTTGGAACGCAATTGCTTGTTTAGGAGGGAAATCCTGCAATCTGTGCCACAGGAAACATAGGACTAGACTGGGAGGGGTGGCATTATGAGGACGACGAGACAGGAGAGGCCATTTAACAACTCCATTAGCTTATTTAGTAGGTTAATTGTGTGTAATGTGGCAGGACGTGAACGTTCGTGTGGGTGTTCAGCCCTTCAAAATACATTTCCTTTGTCATCTCTCAAGCGGACAACACAAAAAACCTTCTAGCAAAAATCTTTCTTCTATTCTCACACCAACGTGCAAGGCAGAATGTGTGTGTGTGTGTGTGTTTGCCACCCCGCCCTTCCTCAGACACCTGAGACACCAGTTTTAAACCGTTTTGCAGAAACATGTCTTATTTAGTCAATTTGAAGACATCCACGCACTGTCTTGCAGTGCCAGAATTACCATGACGAAAGCAAGATTCCTCAGAAAGACAAAAGGAGATTGTGTATTTGTGCATTTTCAAAACTGAGCTTGCATCTAAGTACGTCTCTCGCATGCTGCTGCGTCCTGCTTCTTATCAAAAGGTGTGATTTCCTGTCTGCATGTCTCACAGAGCTTTGGATGTCTGTCTACAGCATCCTTTCTGTGACACAAAACACACACACTAAGATGCCACATGCCATTTTTGTACCCGTTAGCACATTATTTGATGTGGAATGAAAGCTGAAGACCAGTTTAAAAGGGGGTATTAAAACGGGGCCCCTTTGCTGCCCATCAGATGAAAGAAAGAGGAAGCAGTGGCTGTGAAAGCGACTGATAGACAGAGACTCTAATATACAATGTGGAAGATAGAAATAGAAGCATTATTTAAAAATGTCTGTCTTTCCCCGGGCCCTTTCTTAAATGCAGCTCTTTTTCAACTGTAGTAATCCGATATTAAATCCACATCTTGGCTTCTCTATATTTTGTCTGTTTGGCTTTTTCTTTATATAGTCTTTACGTACTCATAGATTTGTCTGAGTGATATAACCCCACAGGCTGTACAGTCAATGCCAGAGTTCTGGTGTGGTGTGGGCTGATGTGTTTTAGAGGGACCTCGAAGGGTCCAATTGGAAAACCCAGACTAAGGGAGAGCAAAAAACAGCTACAAGGAAGTTATTTATAGGTCACTTCCTCTCTCCTGCAGAGTGGCCTGACTATGGTCATCTGACTGTCTGCAGTTAGCATGGTCTTATAAGGATGCTTACTATAGTATAGAATACTGCAAGTTCATTGATAACAATTATATAATGTTGCAATGTGATCAAATACTTATTTAACCAATTAATTAATTTTTTTCCCTCATTTTGTCTCTCGTAGTTGAGGTATACCTATGATGAAAATTACAGGCCTCTCTCATCTTTTTAACACAGAATCCTAGAAGATCTCCCAGATTTGGTGCCATTATGTCAGAGGTCTAATCAACGAATAAACACTGGCACGTGGCAAGTGACTATTCACGGTCATAAAATCATGCTCTGCTGCTGGAAATTCACCACGCCCAAGCAGACCGGCCTGCTGAATGAGGTCATACATGATGCAATCATTCATGTATGCAAACAGCACTGGCCCATCAGCGAGTTCTTTTGCCTGAATGACCCTATTTTCAATCTGAAAGTAATCGACTCCCACATTGTGTTTATTCAAAAATGAAACATTTTGCATCTCTGACTTGGGGCGGTAGAGGCTTTAACACAAAGCTCTCTCAGCCTATGATTGGCTAACTGTGTCAGACTTTCCAGACACAACGTGCAACCCAGTTGGAAGCATCTTACCCAGAAGCCCCTGCTGCCGGGCCAGTTAGGGCACTAGGCCGGGACGCTGCAGTTTGTCAGCTGGGTTTCTCTCACATTCCCACGAGAAGCCCTGCTCGAAAATAGCTCTCGCAAAGTCCACCAGACAAAGTTGCCGCAGATTTATAGCCGGAGGCTGATACAGCTTGTCCAGTCGCTGTGCGTTATTTCAGCATTTAAATGTCTGCGGTTTGTGTTAATAAGCGAGAAATGTGTGGGCGGCGCACACCGCAGGTTTTCTGGAGTAAATGAGAGCGTAGAAAAGGAAGGTCAGTGTATTTTAGGGATTATACTGCAGTCAGTGAGGAATCCAGCAGGAGTGAGGTCATTAGTGACAGAGCTATACAAATACTGCCTTGACGTATATTTGCACTCGCGTGTTCACGTGGCAACATGAAAGCAGATGGTTCTGTCAACTTATTAAGCATCTGAACAATACATCCGACCTTTTCCTTCCGGCATACATACACGCAGTCTCACATAGTGTCAACACTGTACTAAATTTACCGTTCACAGTTTTAGTCCTCAACTACGTTCCCTTTGCACCTGTCTCCTGCATTTCACAGCTCTGTCTGAAGTGATAGACACCCTCTAGCACCGCTCTCGTTTAATGTGACCGACTGCTTGCATCGATCCTGTTATTACTGTACTGTAGTTTACAGAGGGCCGTAGGGCATCCGAACGCCTGACTAGACGGTACGGTGTGCGCTGAGTTGAAATGTAGCAAATCAGAATGATGATGACTTCATTTTTCTTCATATTGAGCAACGCTCATCGTTTCTCTCTCTTTTTGGCTTTCTTTTCTTCCCTCTCTAGGCGTCTGATCCCATTCCTGCCAAGAAGTCCAAACACGATGACTTTCCAGCACAGTCGCCCTCAGGAGACAAAGACAAGCAGCCTGATTGGCTACGATCCCTCTCTGCATCAGCCAATAAGGTTACAAAGCTTGTTGTTTTTTTGCTTTTGGATACTTGTGATTAGTTGTATGAAAGTACAGAGTTCAGATAATTATATATTTTTCAGTGTATTAAGATTGTACAGGTCTGTTTAGGAAACTTGGCCATTCCTAAGAACATTTTTGGAGCCAAGCAACTGTTTTCTTGCCACAGAGAATCAGGTTCTTCTGAAACAAGATCTCAACCCAAAATAACTGATGATGTTCTTTTGAAAAAAATCAATTCTTCTAAAATGAAGAGAGCCTGCAAATAGGCTCGCGTAGTTCTCCAATTTCAAGCAGACACTGTGACCTCTGTGTACTTGTACTGCTGGTCATACTTTAAGCTTGTTTTATCTGTCTCTCTCTTAAAATGTATTTTTCATGCTCTCTGTGCAGATGGTCTCTGTGTTCATGTTTAAATGCATTATGATTGTGTTCTCAACTGTAAAAAACTTACATGTAACACAATAGGCGTCTTTTAACATCTCTCTGTCTTGCTGCAGGGGCTCAACTGCATCCAACCCAGACAGAGACCATCTGCCTTCAGGCCATGGTCTCCAAACATCTCTGTTGGTGATAAGGAGGGAGGCGGCAGGACTGCTAGCATTTTACGTGACAGGTAAAAAAATTAGAATAAATATTATATAGCATTCTGAAATGCTTGATTTTGATAAATACTCACCTCATAATAGATCATTGTTACATTTCTGATTAAACCACAACCTGCAGTTAGAAAGTCAAATCATCATCACCATCATTTCGTTGTGCGGTCATCATTGATTAAAATGATGATCTAGTGCACAAAGATTGTAAAAGTAACCTTAAGAAAGGGTGTGCACATGTTCATTAATGTGAAACCAGCATGATAGTCATACACGGTTGTGGTTTTTCTAAAGCAAATCAACGTAAGATTTGAATCTTCTCTACAGAGGAACATTTTAACTTCACCATCATAACTAGAGAGGGTTTGGGTGAGTCATTTGTTAAGCCCAGATCAGTTTCTTTGAAACCGCTTGCAACAGTCGTTGTTCTCTCCCCACCCTTCGTTTGTGGGTTGCAGAGATGCTTTTTCCTGTCAACCTGCCATTTGGTTTGGATTATTCATTACTAAATCACCCGTACTTCTTAAGATGATGTTAGGTAATGCCGTTACACAAGCAGCAGCCTGTAGTGCATCGTTTTGTGAACTTTTACTAAAAATCTGCACCCTTCCTCACTCACTCTATATCATCTTTTGCAGCTTCTACAACTACAAGAGCCTGGAGAGCGCCGTGGCCCCCAACGTAGCTCTGACACCCCTCCAGAAAGGAGGGCAAGCCTCTCCTACTGCCCCGAGCTGTTCACACCCGCATGGAGCAGAAAACGAAGGCGCCAGCCGAGGAAGGAAGAGGAGGCTGACGGGTGAGACCCAGCCTAGCCCACAGCCCTGCCCCTCAGCCACAGCCAGCAAGCCCCTTCCGCCCTCTCAGGAGGAGCGGGACTCAGATGTGGAGGTGGAAGTGGAGAGCCGTGAGGAATGTGAGTACAGCGACGCACCTTTTCACTGTCACTCCACCTCAATTAAAGGAATGTTCTAGGTTCAAAGCATGTTAAGCTATATTGACAGCAGAAAATTAGGTTAGACTTCCATGCTATGATACCTACCTTTGATCAGTGGTGACAGTTGATACAGTTGTTACTTTTATACAGCAAGACTGCTCTGAAAACACGCAAAGTGACATGCCTTTTTACATGCCTGTTTCAAATAAAGCACAGCTTTTTTTCAAGATTAATCATAGCAACAAGAAGAAATCGTGAGCACCAAATCAGCATATTAGAATGATTTCTGAAGGATCAAGTATTAAAATTCATACCTAATTTAAAACCATTTTTATATAAACAAAATAGTTTTAGAGTAATGCAATCGCAATAGAAGTCTATGGCGCAAAATACTCCCGTTTACATAGTAAAACCAGATGTCATAACATTTTGTGTGTTACATTGTAATGAAGTAATGCTACATTCCTTTAAAATATTTGAAGAGCAATTTGGGATTATGGTGTTTTAACTGTGACCCTCGATTTTGGTGCTGCACAAAAGTGCTCGTTTAAATACATTAAGATTTCATTCACACCTCATTTGCACACAGTTCATTTTCAGTCAACCTTGAGCACTCTGCAGAGAGGTGGATTAGAACAGTAACAGCTCTTGTGTGAATGCGGCAGAAAATCAATGAGGGTTCTTTCGTTCTTCATCCTTTACGGCTCATTTTAAAGCACATCTTGTGTGTTTGACGGGTGCTCGAAAAAACTGGCTGACATACGAACCAGTGAAGCCCACGTAGTCTGATCCACCACTTAATTATGTCTCTTCTCTATCTTGTTGCTTTTTCAGTCACCTCATCGCTTTCCTCACTCTCCTCACCGTCTTTTACATCCTCGAGCTCTGCTAAGGACTTGAGCTCTCCCTCTGGCCCCGGAGCCACCTTACCAGCAGTTCTGATGCAAGCCAGCGGGCCCCCTGAGGGCCCCCCGGTGTCCGGAGGGGAGGGACATGCCATGACGAACCTGGAGTCAGAGCTGGAGACGCTGAGGCAGGCACTTGACAACGGATTGGACTCAAAAGAGTCGAAGGAAAAGTTTCTACATGAGATAGTGAAGATGAGGGTAAAACAGGAAGAGAAGCTGGGATCTGCTTTACAGGCCAAACGGAGCCTCCAGCAGGTACACACACACACTGATTCATAAATTTTTTTTTTTAATCCATTATAAAATCGTACCATTGAATTTGATACAACAATTTATGTAAGAATGGGTTTACACGACAGCACACTGGAGGTTTCATTTTATCTTTGTGTTGGCGATTCATACATGTGATTTTCCTGAATATGTGTATAAAGAGCATTTTGTAAAAAAAAAAAAAAAAAGACATTCTATATTTGTTACAGTGAAGTCAATGGGAAATATATATAAGTGAGTAATTATGAGTTTATTCCCATGCCATCCACAGGAGCTTGAGTTTCTCCGTGTTGCTAAGAAGGAGAAGCTCCGTGAAGCAACCGAAGCAAAGAGGAACCTGCGCAAGGAAATTGAGCGTCTGCGTGCAGAAAGCGAGAGGAAAATGAGAGAGGCCAACGAGTCACGTATACGGCTGAAGAGAGAGCTAGAGCAGGCAAGACAGCTACGAGTGTGTGACAAGGGCTGCGAAGCCGGCCGTCTGCGAGCCAAGTACTCTGCACAGGTCAGTTCAAACACATTCATACACACTAAGATAAACCTTTAAAGATCTGGGCTAGTAACCGAAAGGTCATGGTTCAAAGGTGTGATTCAGAACTATTATGCCTTTGAGCAAGACACTAAACCACAGATTGTTCCCAGAGTGACTGTCCCTGTGCTATTAATGTCCTGGAAGTGGCTTAGGACAAACAAGTGTCTGTTTAATGAAGAGTAATCTAAGGAATGCTTAGATTGATGTAACATGACACCCCACCCACACACACACTTTCAGATGAACTCTCAGACTGGGTGTGGCCTCGCAAGTCTGATGAGATATGTTTCATTTCTCAGAAGGAAACAGGCTAACTTCCTGTCAGAGTTGTGCGTTTCAGACTAAACAAGAGAGAGACATCACTAAGATGTTTGCCTGGCTGTGTTTGTATGTCAGTGTTTAGCTACAATCATGATAATTGTTTGAAAAAAAGTAGTTAGCTACACTACAGGCTACTGGCAGAACTTTACTGCATTTTGGTGTTTATCTAAAACTATCAATATCAGATAATAGTTAAAAATAGATTTTTTTTTCAAGTAGAACAGCCCTGTACAATGTTGCACAAAAACAATAAGGTTCTCAATTTAAGCAGACAGCAACTTAAAAATGTAAAAAATAAAAAATGTTTATATATATATATATATATATATATATATATTAAAATGCAGGATCTTCTGCACAGGAACTAACTTGCTTAACTTACAACATTACAATAATGATTTGAAATAAAATTATTAAAAATGTTTATCAACATAAATCTTAAAATATAAGTTAAATATTAGAAGAAAAACTAGAATGAAGCTAATTCGAAATATTAAAAATAATACAAATTAAAATGTCAAAAGCACATGACTAAAGCTAATGCTTAAAATAAATCCTCAATTAAAATATAATTAAATATATATGTTTTATATTGTACATTTTTGTATTACTTATATATAAGCATTTTATGCATATTATAAATATATATATATATATATATATATATATATATATAATAAAAAATTAATTATTCAATAAAATAATTTTTTTCAATGATGGAACACCTTTTCTATATGAAAATACAGTGTAAGCTACATGTGGAAAACAGTGTAAATGTAGACAGTGCTGTAGCATTTTGTCAAACTATTTGATTTGCTGCTAATTTGTGACCTCTTTATTAATTTTTATCAACTTTATATTGTATATTTTCAGATTGAAGACCTGCAAGTAAAGTTGCAGCACGCCGAGGCAGATCGAGAGCAGCTGAGAGCCGATCTGATGCAAGAGCGGGAGGCAAGGGAGCACCTGGAGAGAGTGGTCAAGGAGCTACAGGAACAGCTGTGGCCCAAAAGCCCCAGCAAGAACGGCACAGATGCACCACCCCCACCCGCCAAAGACTCCAACTAATCCTCTATCTCTTGACTCCACCCAAATCCACATCAACACCGCCCTGATTGACAGCACCAACAGCCCAATCATGTCAACTAGCATGCGGGTGAGCCCCGCCCACCTGCCTCTTAGCCAGCGCAAACCCGGAGGTATCCTGAACATTTTTTGATGGACTTCAGACACAGTTTTACTTCAAGAGCACTGAAATGCACCTCGCCTCCAACAAGACGTAAAAAAAAGGAAGAAGAAAAAAGCTAATGTTCAATCGGAAAGGAAGAAGCCAATAGCACAAAAGCTAACTGTGCCTGAAACTGAGTACATTTTGAAATGAAGACTTTTCTATGACAAACAAATTGGTGATAATGACAAAAAATTTTACACAGCAATTTTTAAGCATGCTGTCTGCCCCACGTTGTTAACCAAGAGACAAGGACTCAACATCATCATCATCATCATCCCATCAGAAAATTCCTGTTTCCTTTTTCCTCTCTCTTTCATTTTGAGGAACTAAGATGAAAATCACTTTGTAATAAGCTATTTAAGAGACTTGTTAGCGAGCATGGATGACCTAAAAAAAAAAAAACACTTCAGCGACTTATCAGAGCTTCAAATTTCCCCCCTTTTACATGTACATACATGTCATGCTGGTTAAAAGAAGCCATGGAGACAAATGGTTACACACACTTGTATCTTTAACAATGGTAAAGAGATACTGATCAGGAGAGCGTTGAAGGGCTTTGGAGAGCTAGAGGTGGAGAAGTTCAGTCCTGTTAAATGAGAGAGATTTGTATTCTAGTAAGTGTTATGATCAAGCCAGAGCACTTTCTTCTAATGGCAAACAAATACTCCCCTCACAAGCTGTCGTGTGATATAGAGGGTTAAAACCTGTCGGTGGATCTTGAGATCGTGGTCAGTGTGGAACCGGGAGGTTTGCGGCTCCTGCTCTCCACGAGGGTTTGGGTTTTCTTCTTGTCACACGCGTACAGCTTCTCCGTGGGCTGAGGTGCTGACAACTGGCCCGGCTCACGAATGTGGGCGGCCATTTTTGGGATTAAACTAAAAGCATCAAAAAATACAGCTTCTAGGGCAGGAGGTGTCATGTGATCAAGAACCACAAATTGTTCTTTTTAAGTAAATTATAATATGTAAATATTAAAATGTTTCTTTTTTTTCTTTTTGCTTTGTTTTTTTTTTTTTTTTTTACTTTACAATAATGAATCGCACTTTGTCATTACAAAATACTGTCTAAATGCATTACGCTCCCACACTCTCCCACACATTTATCTCAGAGAGTTTTTAGTATTCCTAAGTATAAAATTGAAATAAACATTTTGTTAATTATATGCAGTTCTAATAAATGCAATGTAATCATGTGTTTAAGACAAACAATTGTAAATAAAACCGCAAGAATAAAAAAAAAAAGGTTCTACATGCTTGCTTGCTGAAATGTGGACGGCGCACGCAGCCGTTCCCTTAATCTGACTTTAATTCAACATTTATCATAGTTATCGATATATAATCGTTGCTAAAGTGTTATTGTTACTGTCCTGGATTCCTACAGGTTTTGAACGGTTTCCGAATCAAATTTAAAACCGTTCAGAACGAATAGGACACACAAATTGTCATGCATTGGTAAAAGGGAGTCTAAATATCAATGCAGGTGCTCCTCTCGGCTGTGAGCAAGAGCGTATTACTGTGTACAAAACAAGACGAGGATGGATAAATGAACGAACGGAAGCCTAGATGGTTTAATAAATGCATCTTTAAATGCTCACACACTTAGCTGAGATAGATTTTGTTGAAAATACATATATTTTATAAGTGATTTATATACATTGGGTACAATGCAATCAGAATGTATGTTACGTTTTGGCTCTTTTCATTTTGTTGTTGTTGTTGTTATAACGGATGTTTTTTCAGATTGTGTGAATATTTTATTGCTTATGTTCCTTCTTTCAATAGCAAGCTTATGTAATTTCTTTCATATGCATGGAATTTAAAAGAAAAAGATAAAGTCTGCCATTCGTATATTCATTATTGGGCATTAAAACTGTAAATGTACGTTTTTTTTTATTGTGTTATGCAATATAAAGCAATTTTAATCTTGTTTTTAACTACAAAGGAAAACAAAACCCTCTTAACAATAAATTTCAGCTCTTAACAATCTTAAACGCAACATTAACGGCATTACTCTTGGGCTAAATACAAACCTTATGTGCATATGCAATGCTGGAGACCCTCAAGTGCCTGTCTTTGGGCCCTTGGGGTTCCAGAAGAGGAACAATTATCGAGCCTGTTTCCACGGTGGCCGACTGTAAGGCGCATTGAACTGCTTCGGACAGCGGTCAGGCGGTGAGAGCGGGACGTCCCATTTGCACTGTCATTTGGGGGAGCCTCTTTGGCTCGCCCCATTTTGCCAGAATGAACTTGACTATCATTGCTTATAAGAGCAAGCCACAGCTTATTTGATAGGTTTTAATGCCAGTTTGTCAGTATTCCTTTTGATGTTTTTTTTTTTTTTCTTCTTCGAAAAATCAATGAATAATTAAATCAAAGAAAAATGCATAGCAGAATTTAATGCTCCAATTGCCACTGGTAAAGAAGAACTTAAATCTTATACTAAGATAGCTTTTAAATGTAAATGTTGGAATAAATAAACTCTTTTCTTTCTCTGTTTTTAAGGAGTAAAAAAATATATTTAAGAGGTTACTTTTGCTATAGATGTAAAAAGAGCCTTTGAAACGATATGATACATTGCCCTGACCTGTACATTGCAGGATGCGGGGAAGATACTAAACGGGGGTCTAAAGGAAGCTCAGTGTCTTAACAGTAGCAAGAGGCTGTGCGTTTTTACAGACCAAAAAAAAAAAGATAAAAAATAATTTAAAAAAAACTTTCAGATGAGGTTTTGTAGTTGTTTTTACACGCAAATTGATATGTGTAGTTTACTTTGTTCGCGGTTTTCTATGAAAAAGGGAGAAATTGATCACAGAGGCTCCTTTGCTCCCAATATAATATTAAAAATGTGGATTTTTTTCTAAAAGAGCCATTTTTTTGCTAACACAAAAAACGATCTAAAATAGCAATAACGACATAACATCACTGAGAAATGAGCAGGATTAGCCAGTCTGATGACGAAAGTACAAATTCACCAATGTATATAGCTGTTTTCTTTTCATTTTATAAAAATTGTATCATAAATGTATATTGTGTTTCTTTCTCTGTTTTTCAGAATGAGAAAAAAAAAACTTACATAATAGTTGTTATATTTTATGTTGTGTTTTTCAAAACAAAAAGAAAGAAAATGTTTTAAAAACTATTATTTCAAGGGTTGTATTCCCAATGCAAGCATATTCAGTCCTTTATTCTGCTTTTTTCCCCTTTTTGTGCTACAAAGAATAATAGTAATGTTCAGTAAAATCGTTATGGTAAATGCCTTTTTTCTGTCATCAATGTTTTGTTACGTTCAGCTAAATATCACATACATCAGTTCTGGTTGAATCAGACATTCAGATTCTTATTTTAACAATCTGTTCTCCTTTTTTCATGCCGATATATCTTCTTAGCCCTTCACTGCTGCTATAACAATATACTATAAACTTTGCAACTCTTGAAATTATTTTTATGTAAGAGATTAATGTATGCTTTCTTCTTCTACTGATGCCGCTTATACACTTGGATCTGGCCAATTTCTCCCTCTTAGACATCCCCTTTTCCCCTCACATGGACTATAATGTAAGATAGAGAGCTCTATGAGATTAGAGTTGAAAGTAGTTCGGCTTATATACTGCAGTGTCAGGATGTACAGTGTATAGACCCATAATCAAAAATAAAGTTGTTTGTCCAGAAATCTTTTGCTCTGTTTGTTATTTCGGTCTCTGTGGAAAGGTTTCTTTACAGTATATCTTTTCTTTGAAATAACTACCCTTTAAACTGCACCTTCGCTTACAAGTGTCTCTAGACATAGCTTAATTTAATGTCATAAATTCAGGAGAGATATTATTTCTGCTGCATGCAATGTTTTGATCCTTCAAAGAAAATTTGTTTACCTTTTCCCATTTTTTTCTCTGCCTTGTTGCTCCTGCTTTACAGGTGAAATGAAGATCTAAGGAAGCGCTCTTGTCATTGACTGTAATAGAGGCTCACATAAGCCAATGAATCTTGCTGATTAATAATTCAGGAAGCACCTTTGTAGTACATTGTCTTTTTTAAGTTGAGCCACTACAGGTGAATAGAGGAATAGAAAACTTTCCTTTTATCTAAATGTAGAAGAAATCACTACTTTCTTTTTTCCGTATCCAAAAATATGCTAAGTATATATATTTATGCATAGTTAATCATTATTAATATATGCAGAAATTATTCTGCATGAAAATATCACAGACAATTAAGAAAATTTTGATTGATCTACATCAGTGATGACGATGATGATGATGATGAGACACTAAAAATGCTGAAGCAATTTTCAATCACATGAAATGTAAAATAAATTTTGAAGTAGAAAAACTGAAATAATATTTTCTTGTAAAACGTACAATAATAGTTAATTTATAAATTTGAAAACTGTTTTTCTCACTATGTTAATGTTTTTTTTGTTTTGTTTCTGAACTTTTCCTTTTAAATGTAACACATAAAATGTGACCATATATATATATATATATATATATATATATATACAATGTAGTTACTATATCATTATTTTAATAATTAATTTTTAATATAATGAAATCATTTTTCATGAAAACAGAAAAGCATTTTAACGATTAAAACAACAACAGTAAAAAAAAAATGGTATAGAAATCATTTTCACTCAAAAAGTGCTATAAATTTCACTAAATAATTTAGAAATGGTAAGTAACAATTAATTAAAACTGAAATGTTGAAGTATTTTTAATTTACTTAATAATTTTAAAGAAAGTAAAAAAAAATTATAATAAATTAGCAAAGTTTAATTTGGTTTATGTAATTTAGCAGCTTGTAGAAATATTATTAAAACACTTCTTGCATGAAACACTGCTGTCGGACAGCTGGAAGAAGTGCTCCATTTTCAACGTGTCATTGGCATTATTGAATCAGCGGCCCTAGAGGGATGAGCATCAGTCAATTCCAGTTGACCCTGTGTGTGACTGCGTGTCTGGCCCGACAGACTCAATTCTGATAAAGACCATGAGTGATGTTATGGGAAATGTAGTCCTTTTTATCTCCCAGGGGAATGAGTACAAACAAGTAGTTGATTCTTCTTCTGTCTGTCTGGATGTTCCTGGATGTCCAAAAGACAGATGAATGATGAACATAACCACATATGAAAACAATTAGTGTACTGTATTTGTTTTACACACAGGTTAGCCTCTTAACATCTGTTGTCTATTCCATTTAGAAGCCTAAAAATAACCAATTTTTTATTAATAATTGTTTCAACTGGTCTGTACAAAAGGCCTTATACTGCCAATTAATCACCACTCGTATATTTCTAAAGCATTGTGTTGTGACTGGCATTGGGTTTGAGCTGTGAATTATACCTGTGTGTGCGGTGGTCTGGACATGGCTGCTCTACAGACTGATGCTTTAATTGTTGTTGCTTGCCAGCTCACTTTAATAATGTAGCCAGCTGGAAAATTATGGGGCAAAAATCCCAGGTGTTCTCTGGGGGTTCCATCACAAGTCTTGCTGTGACTGTTCTCTAGAGACAGGGGAAAATTAACATTTTTTCTGCTTAGGTCTACAATTTAGTTAAATATATATATATATATATATATATATATGTTCTTATTAGAGTGTACACAATTTCAAGTTAGTTTTCCATTGTCACAAAACACAAACAAATCTAATCTATCTTATTAATTTTATATTTTAAATGTAATTATATATTACATTTCCAAAAACATTAAAAAAATCAATTTGCAGTAGGTCTAAATTTTCATATATATATCTTATATATTTAATAAAAACAAACTGCTTTAAAGATTGAAAAGATTCATAAAATATAAGTTACATAATATAATATAATATTATATTATATTATTTATATAGTTATATTATTTAATATAATATCAGATTTCAGTTATCATGAAATTAATTTAAAAAAAGATAACTATAATGTATGTTTTCTTTAAAAAAACTCATTGGCTAGAATAAAAGAAAATGAGTGAAAAACAGGCAATTGCAGAATTATCTTTTAGATAATTTTTGTTGTGAAAACAGCATATACTGTATGTATACATATAGTTCATTTTTTTATTAGTTTTTTTGTATGGTTATTTTATTGAAATAAAATGTCTATTTTATAGAAACTATATTCAGAGTAATCAGATCACCTTTTTATTGAACGTTTTAATTTAAGAGATATTTTACTCAAAATGTGGGGGGGGCATCACTTACAGAACATTAGACAGTTTCCCACAGTTTCCTTTCCTGCTGCATCCCACAGTATGCAGGGTGCGGCCCCTCTGGGCTACGTTTAGGAGCCATTAAACTCCCACTGTGGTTGTGAGTGTATGAATGTGTTTGTTGGGAGAACCTGCCTGTAGTAGGGTTACAGATACTGCCATACTATGGGCTTACAGCTTTTTTACAGGATAAAGATAGCAAGCCAGTAAGCACTCGAAAAGGATCGCTGGTTTGGAAGTTGGTTTTATAAATGAAGCTGAGAATGAGAGATGTGTAAAAGTTGAGCTGGATTTCACCACACACAGACTAACAGCGGTCACCACGGTCTACCAAGTCAAGCGATAGTTGTACGTAAACAAGTGGAAGCTGCTGCAAGGCAATATGAGTTTCTCAGGGTTAAACCTTGGAGTTTGACCTTGGCGAGATTGCAGGACAGTGCAACATTAAGTACAGTAAAAAAAAAAAGAATGATTTAAAATGGCAAAATATGATTGTTTCTATACTTACTAAAGTGTCCAAATACACTCTGTTCTCTGAAATAACACTTAAGTTGAGTTGGAGCAACAATGGAGCATTAACAGTCATAGGAGTTATGTATTTTAGGAGGTCTCTATAACACAGGTCAGATTTGAACTTCTCATCGCTCTCATCTCAATATATCTGGAGCACATGCACTAGGCCATAGCTCTGATTGAATTAGGTTTCTATTATTTTTTCCGCTAAAGGGTTGGTGACCCAGCTTTTTAGTGAGTGAGATGGAGTGAGACAGAGAGACATCAGGTGGAGAGGAATAACAGACCGGCTAAAAGAGATGCTAAAATGTCAGCGCCAGGCCGATTATGCCAGGCTGGCACTGTGGTGCCCGCTGGTGAGATGGAGATGAAAGAGCCTCCCACTGGCTTCAGAAACCAAGAGCCGAGCTCACAGGAGGAAGACGCAGCAGGGGGGCCTCGTGGGCGTCAGACGGACTGGGATGGGGGTGGCATGTCTGTATGTCTGTATTTGTGTATGTGTGTGTGGGAGCTTCTCTCTTTATTTAACAGGCACTGCAAAAAGAAACAAAAAATTATTCTAATGCAACTAAAATTAAAGCAATCGTTTACTCAAGTATGAAAATTTTCCCATTATTTCCATGTTATTCTAAACTTGTTATTTTTCTGTGGGACATGAAAAGTGGATATTTCATGAAAAATTCATTTGCTTACTGATAATCCTACCCTCCAAGCTGTTAACTGTTAGAACATCTGTGAGTCTTGCACTCAAGAACTGAATCAATGAACAAATACGATTCTTTAAACTCTTTGAGCTGCTCACAAATCAGATTGAATGATTCATTCATGAATCAAGTTCAAGCCACTGATGATTCTTCAGTGAGGCTCTGCTCAACGGACTTTCTATGGAAGGGATAGTTCACCCAAAACACGACAATTCTGTCATCACTGATTCACGCTTGTTATGGGTTTCTTTCTTCCAATGCAATATTACATCAAATAAGTTGAATTTTTGGGTGAACTATCCCTTTAAATCAGTTTAGAGAAAAGCCAAACAAGTTTGCAATGATATAGTGGTGAATAAATAATGACAAAAGTTTGATTTTTGTGTGAACTATGACTTTAAATAACTAATTTGGTCAGATAATTTTAAGTTCATCTCTATCAAACAAATGAAAAACCACATTTGTGCATATTTTTACATCTATTCAGGGTTAGTGGTGTTTTGCTTAGTTTTTAATCAGTAATGCATACAAGCTCCTGTGAAGATACAAAAGATTCATCCCGCAGATTTGAAAAAGGAATCCTGTTGTCTGGCGTTCCATGCATCACATGGGACGTACCACACGCTGAGCTCATCTCTCCTCCATCTCAATCTTTATCTCCACGTGTGGGATGCACAGACTCTATGAGTTAGAAAAGTGAACGTGGGCTGCATGCTCTCGACAGGGAATATGAAGAGCGAGAGACAGAGATGAGATGAGAAACACTCCAAAAATAAAAAGAGGATTAATTGGAAAGGACAAGAATCGAGGGGAGAATCAGTCAGTTTGAGATGCAGAGACCTCTTAAAAAATGTATCAAAGTGAGCTGGATGTGTGTAACGCAAATTAAGAGGTTCTTCTCTGCCTGTCTCTCTCTCCCTCACACACACATTAGAGGTAATGAGAGAGGTTATCAGTGTGTCATGAACCCCCATCATAGTCACACATGCAGTGACACAGTTACACGCTAATTAACCTGCAGACTGACACTTTCATGTCTCCTTCACATCTATCAGTATTACTATCCTTCAGCCATTCATTATTCATCAGATAAAATGCATCTATTTATTTTGTGAATACTGTCACTGTGTGTCTTTGCATTATAATATATTATAATAAGCTTTATTGATAACATGTTTATGGATTAATTCAATTAACCCTGACTGGTCATATATATATATATATATATATATATGTTTTAAAAAGATTTTTTGATTTGTACGTTTTTTAAATAAATATTTTACTGATGCTGCATTTATTTGATTATTAAATAAAATATAAAATGGTAACACTGTAAAAAGAAAATTACTATAGTTTTCAAAAAAAAAAAAAATTCTATGTTTATATATTTTAAATATTTTAAGTTATTTCTGTGAAGGTGAAGCTGAATTTTCAGTCTTCAGTATGACACAGTCCTTCAGAAATCATTCTAATATGCTGATTTGGTGCTCAAGAAACATTTTTTAATTATTATTATTAACACAGCTGTGCTGCATAACATTTTTATATCAACCTTGATACATTATTCAGGATTCTTTTGTTAACATAAAGTGCAAAAGCACAGCATTTATTTGAATAAATTATCAATACTTGCCAAGCACTTCAAAATTAGATAATTGGAGACATTGCCTATAATAGTAAAAATAACTGCCAAATAAATTACTGGTGATAATACAAGCTTGAAATGCCATTTCTGCTGCAGCTATATTTAGGTATGATGTATTTTGGTCATATTCATTGACATTACTATGCCAAATGTCCAAACAGCTAAGGTATAGCATTGTATTTAAATAAAAAAAACATAGTATTACACATTCAGAAACATAATATTTTATTATACCACACTGCAATAGTTCTTGCTAGTATAGTCGTAGTTCTTGTTTATTTGCTTTGCGAATGCAAAATAACTTCTCCTGTATATTATTATAAAACTATTTGCTAATGGACTCTGTGGCTGTATTTTTGTATGTCTAAATAGTGTGTCTGAAACGCCTCTAGCTGCTGGTGTGATCGATATTTTAGAAAGCAGAACGGATCACCACACAGACTCCAGTATTCTGGAGGACTGCCAATAGAGCTGCATTAACAGAGCAGCCCACTCACACACACACACACACAACTATAACCCACTAACCTGCCCTCCCCCCACACACCACAACACACACACGACCTACACCCACTTGACAACCCATACATGCTCACAAACACACTTCTACACACAATCTGAACCAATTCACACACACACGTATACACAAATGTAATGCACTCATAGCCACACCCACACATACACAGACAAACACTAAACATACATTTGCACTTTCTACAGCCCTCTCTAGCTCTCCCTTATTAATTTACAGCTTCAGTAGAAAATTGATTGCAACAATCTACAGTATGTTAAAAATAGATATATACATTTTATGGAGAAAATGTGGATGACGCTTGAGCAGAAGTTGCTGTTGCTAAATGGTTTCTTACTATTCTTCAAGTATTACAGTTTTTTTAAACTGCTTACTCACAAAATCTTTACCTATCACACAATTTCTGAAACTTGACACTCAAACACCAGAACCACACAACAAATCTGCAAAACCACACTAATTCTCAGCCTTTGAATCAGTTTTTACTATCATTAAAGTAGCCTATTAAACGAAAATGTGTCAAGTTTTGGAAAAAAAAAGGGGAAAGTTTTGAAAATATGTGTAAGCACTAGAAAAAAAAAAACTGTAGGCCTAACTGTAAACTGTGGGACTGTATTTACTAAAAACATGTTCACAACAATTTATAGGCTTGGCTTAAATAATGCCTGTATAAATGTAAACCTTTTGACTTTGTTAGCTACATAAGTCTATTATCTGTAGGCCATAGTATTTTTATTTAGAAGAATATTAACTTTTTTTTGCTATTGCTGTCATGCTTTCATAAATATTGTTTTCATCTTTCATAAAAACGCATCGTTTCTTTTAATTTCAAACTGAAGAAATTGACACCAGACAGCACTCTAAAAAACGCTGGGTTATTTTTTCAACTTAAATGCTGGGTTGAGGCCGCTAGGTAAGGACATTGGGTTGAAAATGGGTCTTGATCCATAACCCAGCACTGCTGGGTTGAGAGCGCGCGGACGTTAAAGAGAGCACGCACGTCACGTCAACATCGGACGACACCATTGCGAGAAGCCGCCATTTTTTCATCGTCTTGAGATGGAAGCGAGTGAAATGTTTATGGTAAGTAAAGTTGATAGATCTAAAGTCATGATTCATAGTTTGTGTCAGGGAGTATTTTGAGATTTCATGGAAGGCATGAATAGTCTGAGAAGAGCTTATATTGAAAAGTACGCAGACGCGGGTTTTGCCTCAGAAATGAACGGTCTTACTGAACGGCAGATATACTTTTAATATAACAACCGGGAGTGTTATCTGCACTTGTTGAGGTGTTAATAGACGGTTATTAAAACATTTAACTTACATATAAGTTTGTTAACTAATTTTTCGCGCTTATACTGATAGGAAACGGCGCTATGTAATAAAGACTAGCATAATTATTTTGAGGCTGATGAAGTGATAATTGTTAAAAGTAATGTTTTGCATAAAATATTTCAGACTTGTTGAGCTTGTGTCTTAATGCCCACGCCGGGAGTTAAGGACACAAAATAAATGTGTCTCTTGCCTCCTGCCCATCACAGTTTTGATGCTATAAAACAGTGGCCAATTTTTTAATAAATTATGCTTTTGAACTAACTGATTATTTTCAAAGAACCTCTTAAATCAGCAGAACTGAACGAACTGGACTATTTGGAGTCAACAACTCACTGATTTAATGATCCAGTTTGAATGAGTCTCGACTCGAGTTAACAGTCGTCATGTCTGTCTCAAATTAAGCCAAAAACCAGGTTTAAGCAGCAGAACTTGAAATTGCTGAATTTTAGTGGTGTCTTTTGTAAATAAAAATCGTATTTTGGCTATACATAATAACTAAGTTGTTTGTAAGCTAAGTCTGACGTAAATAGACAAGCTGTTTAAGCTATTTTTATAAATACTTTAATATTGACGTATAGTTGGAGATATATGTAATACCACACAGATGAAAAAAAAATTAATTAAATATGTAACACATGACTATCCTGCCATAATGCAAATATATGACATCTCTCTCTGTATGTTTTACTGTGTTCAGTATGCATTAGAAATGAGATCTGCAGCTGTGGGAGACATAAACAGATCAGGTCACTTGGTTGCCTCGTAGCTGTCAATCATTCAGCACAGGTATGCAGTCTTTCTATTCATTATTCCACATAATGCCTATTATGCCATACTACACTGAATGCCACATATGTGGTAGGCTAACCCTGTGAATAGGTAGGCAGCCAGGTCAGCATGTGTGTGTACGGTATATTTGAAGACAGGAAGTGTGGTTTCTAATGGACTGGCAGGACGCATCATTAGCCACAGTACTACAGTGTCTGACAGGAGTTACACATACGTTGTATACCCATTAGTTCTGACTGTCACGTCTGTCTCGCTGTCTGCCTGTCGCCCTCTCTTTCTCTCAGGTTGTCTCCGTGTCTCTCTTCCTTACACTTTCCGACCGCTCTTGAGGATGCGCTGTCTGTCTGTCTCTCTCTCTCTCACACACACACAGCTGCTGTTCTTCTCCTGGCTGGATGAGTGTCAGTAATCATTACCGGTGTCAGTCTGTGCCCTCAACCGCTTCCACAGAAACCATAGAAACCAGCTCTGTTCCTCATTACTGTCACAGTGCCAGGAACACACGCAGTTATGATATACCGACAGGATCTCTCAAATAACATTTGCATTCAGAAAAGGGGTTTCCGGGTTAAGTTTACCGTCTGCAACGATTATCAGAATAATCATTCCCATTCATACTGTACATGCCGCCTCAGATTTTTGGGATGAATACATTTTTAATGCAACTACCCCCCACAGAAATCTTTCAGTCCTTGACTAAAATTCAAGGCTGCTTGTCTAAAATGCTGTGGCACATGTATGAATTCCTGTTGTTTTAAATCAGCAAATCAGTCATCTACACCCTTTCAAAAAGGTGTTTATTTAACCTATAATACAAAATGTCAAAGCTGCTTTTTTGTCTCAGTAAATGAACAAAAATCTTTCACACACCCGAAATTAGTGGGAGCATAAGATATCAACTAATAAACAATCTTGCACGCTACCACATCTTGCAAACACATACAATATTCATTACTCTGTCATCCAACCTTCGTCAGACATTCAAAAAAAGTTTTTATTTATCCAACAGCATATACAGTTTATCATTGTTTATGCTATCCATATACAAAGACATTTGTCATTGTTTATGCTGTTGGATAAATATAACTCTGTTAGGAGTTATTTTGAATTAGCTGGATGTGCACATTTTGTTTTTAAAGCCTGACAAACATCAGATGACTGTTTTTTTTTTTTTTTTTTTTTTTTTTATGGTAGTGTGAATGTTTTTCTTTTCTGTTATGTTTGTTAAATATATATGCTATAGGCTACCATAGCTTGGAATTTGAACTCCACCTAACATAAATGGTTCAGTACAGTAGTTAAAAAGCGTTTTTGTCTTTTGGTCATGCCTTATCTTGCCAATTCACACTTAAAAAATAGTTGCATGAGTCATGACGCCCCTGCCCATTAATGATACTATAAGAAGAACCTAAGAACGCTTTCTAGTATCAGCCTCAGACCACATGTAAATAGACTGCCAATGCATCATTCACAGACCATATGATGCATATCGCACACAAAAATGGCAAACGCTGGCTAAAATCCAAGTCTGTTGTCAGTTCTAATTTGATTGGTTGACTTAAATGCAATTTCTTGGATTCAAATCTGTTTTTATCACTCCATCATCGAGAAAGTCATGTTTACAAGGTACTAAGTTGATAAAATGAGCACTTCCAAGGAAAAACTAAATTGCTTGATTTGCCAAAAATTGTGAAGTACATGGCACTGAAAACAGAATGATATTAACGTGCTTGAACGTGCCCTTGTAATTTGCTTTGTTCTCAGATATCCAACTGTGGTTGCACCAGACTTAATGTCAGTAGTCAAAAGTCTGGCTCTTGTAGATGAAATGCAAATGAAACCACAGATACTTTTATCCAGTTCACACAGAATGCGTTTTTGTGCCATTGTTTATATATGCAACATTTTTCCACTGCCTGCATTTCATGTTATGTGTGAACGGACCTAGTTTATTTATAATAAAAAAAAAAAAAAACCTACAATGACTGCTTTGTGTACAGTGTATGAAACAAAACACATTTGCAGAAGTAATTCTCAAGTATGCAGTGACAATCTCATTATAACAAAACAAACACTACACAGCATGTGATGGGACATTCGTTTTAAAGCTAGAGTCAGTTAGTCAATGAACACAATGGATTGGGATCATGGCAACTTTATAACAAACTGATAAATTAGCTCTAGAGCCAATGAGTGACAGGTATTGATAACCAATAAGCATCGTCTTTCTATCCCCAGAGTTTTTATCCATAGACATATCTATTAATTTACCTCACCCTATGCATAACTCAAGGATATAAATAATGCAGGCTAAGCCAGTCGGTGCCACAGAGTTGTCAAAGAGACATATTTGATCCATGACTAGGTCATGCAGAGTGTTGGAAATTACGTTCATGAACATAGATAATGTACCGGCATCGTTTTCAATAATCAATAGAGATATATGCCCGTTTTGTGCTTGGAGTGTGGTATGTCTGTTTGTCTTGCAAACAACAATTCCAGCAGGATCGAAGTGGGATTCAGTATATTTTGTATCAAAATGTGTCATTAAAATGATTTATTGAACAAAATTATTATTTTGATGTAAAGCATATCGATGACATATTTTGATTTTATAATGTACTGACTCCAACATTTAATTTTCTGTAATAAAACTGTGCTTTGTGTGATGCGAGTACTTTTGATCTTTACATACATTCACATTTCAGTTTTTTTAATCTATCTGTTCATAGAGCAAATGTTGTGCTGTGCATCCGGTCACATTGCCGCCTTACATTTTGTTAAAAAGTAGGAGCACAGCTTAATATACGTTCAGAGGTCCCAGAATTCCTAACTTAGTCTGTGCGTGTGGGAACAAGAGCTATGACATCATCATCATCACACTCCCCTCTTGCGCAGCACAAGGTCTTTAAAGACGTGACTGTCCATCCCACACACGCCCAAAGAACCGTGGAGGAGGGCAGGGGCGAGTCACCACCTTTTTGCATTTAAAATTTACTCCAAAATGGCCAAAATTCAACTACACCCACAATATGAGTGGATATAAGTGCCTGTGGGACTTCATGTGCATAAGACAGCGAGGCAGAGAGAGAGAGACAGACAGATAGACATCAAAAAGGGTGAGAGAGGGAGAGTGGGTTCTCAAACCGAGTCCCGGCCCTTCCTGCTTTACTGAGAGCAGAAAAGACAGACAAGTCATCCCTCCATCGCGAGCGAGTGGTGCTCTGCTCCTTTCAATGAACACTTGATATTTGAATATGTGAAGTTAAGCACGTAGATGACAATGTCATACTCCTACATGAACATGTGGGCATCTATTCAAAAGGTAGACTGCTTCTCTGTGCTTGTTAGAGAGACTGTCATATAAGTGAATAAATGGTCTCTCAAAACAAACACCAAGAGAATGGAACCAAACATTTAAGACTGGGGGCGGCACATTTAAATCTCAAGAAATGCAAAGTGGCTAGTGATTTCTTCCTATTCATTTTCCTCATAGGGATTTCAAAATATTCCGTTTTGTAACTTATTACAGAAAAAGAAATGGCTAAAGGGTCCTTGACCAAGTATTGAGTGCATAAATGCACATACTTTTATAAAGTGTTTTTTTATTTTATTTTATTGATTTTAGGAAATATTCTAATATTTTGAGATACTGGATTTTGAATTTCAATATATATTTAATATGTATTGCCATGCCATTTGTATTAGTTTTATTTATGTCTTTATTTTATTTTTTATTTTTTTATCAAACTTTATTTTTATTTTGTCATTTGTATACTTCAGCTTAAACATATTTAAACTGATTTATATTTTATTTTTAATTAATAACTTTTAATGAAATTGCTTTGGAAACAAAACATAAATGAGTGTTTTTTTTTTAGTACCAAATAATTAATTATTTTGCACAACAAGTAAGTAATTAGCATTAGTAAAATGTCATTAGTAAAAAATAGTAGTAATGAAAATATCTTACAGCAAAAACATTACCATCTACATTCTTCTTTTCTACCATGTTTTATGCAGATGCCCCTTCAGACTCACAACTCTGCAACTCGAGTATCATTGAGAATTGCCATTGGTAAATATAGGGTTTTGCTTGGTCATTGACGCATGTAAATTGTAATTATGATATTTCTGACTCCACTTGAAGGAAAACTAGGGGGGGAACACATCCCCTTCAGTGTATGGTGGAAATGGTCCTTGCTCTCACACACACTGTTGGTTGTTCCGGGTGTCGAGTGGATTTGATTGTAGCTGGGTTGAGTGTGATTATATTGTCAGAAAAAACCTTGAGGTGAGTGTTGAGTGATTAATATCTCTGTTCTGAGATGACGTTGTGGGTGAGGAAGAAAACAGTGTGTGCTTGTGTGTGTTTGTACAGTTGAAGGGAAAATATTAGCACACCTCATTAATGGCAGTCTTTTTCATTCCCTGATTGCTAAGCATAAAAACATCTAATCGTATCCCTAAACACCTGATCTTATTAAATGATCTGATTTTTCTGCCACAGTGATTTGTGTGTGACATCCACAGAGAGTTTGCAAGTGTCTGATGTACCGTCTAATTTCCTGCTGATCTGAAAAACTGAGCTTGACTCTCCTTATGCAAATGCGTTTGTGTGACATAAATGAATGAGAATGAAAAGGGGCTGTAAAGCGCATACTAAACAAACACTAAATGAAATATGCATAAAGTACATCATATATATACGCAACACGCTGAGCTAATGAGGAAAATTAATATGCTTATGGTTGTGCTGCTGAATCATTGCATGCTGTGTTAAAAAAAAAAGATTTTGTAAATAAGTATTCAGCCATAACATGATAATGATCAGTTTATTGATATTGGCCATCCCTAATATGGAAGAGCACCAGTCTCATATAAACACCTGTACATTTTTATTAATGGATGAAACACAACTCCCTGTAGGGATGATAGTTATCAAACGTATAGAAATACTGTGTGAGAACCGCTTCATCTCATTTTTTTTCCTTTGCATTCATGTTCGTCAGACACACAATCAGAGGATATATAATCACCAAGTTCCTCTCCTTTATACAGAACTGTTAGATATAAAGTGATCTCAGGTCTTTCAAGAGAATGCATTAATAATGCTCTTTTTTTGTATGCATTCAATAGACGTCTACATACATTGCTCATAAAAGGTAAACGGACTAGGGCATTGTGAGAATGTGGGTCAGATATCTGATCAGCGACGGTGTCTGGTCCTCTATTCTTCTCACGGTTCTTCAGGGAGTCATCATCAGATAGAGTTGTAGCGGTCTCTTGTCCTCACCAGATCATATGAAAAAGTCTGCTTCTAGCAAGCAGGTTCATTCAAACGTGACTCTTACATCAAATGCTGACTCAGATATATTTACAGTCGTTTGCTTTAACAGATCTGGGTATTTTAGCATTTAAAAGGTGTATTTTTTTCACTTTATTATTATTCGTATTGACAGGTCAATCAGTACAGTAAAGCATGATCGATGCAAGAGTATAACATGCACTAATGTAAAATACATTTTCCTTACAATAGCAGTCAAATATTTGTATCCAAAGCATATTACGTTACACTTATTATAGAAACAGTCCCATTGGAGGAACTTGGGGTTAAGTGTCTTACTCAAGGTCACCATATAGTTCAATACAACTATAGCGACTCCATGACATGAAATATTTCTCATTCATCACGTCAGTTCTGAAAATGACAGCTGTGAATAATGACCAGACTCAAGACATTTCTCAAATCCTGATCCTACCTCCAAGTCACCCTCAGCCTTGGGGCAGAGCATGCACGCACACACACACACACGCACACACACACCCCATACATCCAGCCCCTGCATCTGCCTTTTCCAGCCCTCCTTCTTCCTGAGAGTGTGAGAGACTCAGTCTAATAACCCTCAATCATAAATCAATTTCCACTTGGCTGCAAATTCCTCAGCTATGGTGACTGACAGCTGCAGCAGAGGTGCAGATCTGAATCATTCTTTCAGATGGCAGCGTGGCGACCATCTGTAAGCGATGATGCCTAAATTATCAGCTGCCTTTAAGTGATAAGCAGAGGCTAGCAGGTTCAATATGACTGGCTGAGATACTTGGCACAATGACTAGTCCCACAATCTCAATCACATAGTCTACAGAAGCTATGCTATTTTTTTTATTAGTGGTGCTTGCCAAAGGCAAAGCATCACTATTATTATCTCACATACTTATTATTGTTATTCTGTACAAATTTCGGCACGTAACTCGTCCAGCACTGTTTGTCCTTGACTCATGAAACGGGCGTCAAATCATGCAGCCTATTTGGGAATGGTGTGCTATGACTTTTATAAGCGATCGGGGGTACGATGATCGTCTACGGGCGAAAAATCAGCCAAAAACTTTTGTAGAAACAAATGATTTAGCACATTTTGAGAGGCTAGCAAGCTGTATAAGAACATAATATGCAATGGGGTATAAGTTGTACCCCTGGAGCGCAAGAGCCCCCCGAAGTTGCCCCTATGGGGAGGCCTATTTAAAAGCATGATTGTTTTTCTACTATGGTAATTTACATAGGAATTTTGCATTGAACATAACTCTGGTTTAAAGTGTCACAGAGACATGGAGGGCTTATTTAACTCAGCCAACCAATCAGACTCTCACAATCACTGTGAAGCTGTCAAGCCATGCCCTAACAACCGTTGAGAGCAGGGGTGCCCAACCCTGCTCCTAGCGATTGACTCTCCCACAAAGTTTAGCTCCAACTCTAATCAAACACACCTGAAGCAACTAATTACGTTTTTTACGATCGCTTGAAAAGAAAAGGCAGGTGTGTTTGATTAGAGTTGGAGCTACACTTTGCAGGACAGTCGATCGCCAGGAGCAGGGTTGGGCACTCCTGGTTAAGAGCACCCTAGCAACTGATCCCATAGACCACCATTCTAAAAGACCCAGATGGATATCTTTGGATCACAGTGTCATAGAGACATGGGGATGGGCTCATTTGATTCAGGGTAGCAAACAGCCGATCATGAATCACCATAGATACTTCCTAGCCACGCCCTAGCAACCACTGTCAAGCACCCTAGCAGCCAAAACCCAAACAGGCATATCGTCAAATCTGAACATCACAGACACATGGAGGTTGATTTGTCAACACCTCAGCGACCAACCTGGATACCCTAGCAACTGCCCTAGCAACCACCCTGAGTACCCTAGCAACTGCATAGCAACTGAGGGCCGAGTTTTGCCACAGCAAGCACCACTCATATTTTCTACACATATCTAGTTGTCACTATTATCTGACAGATATTACTAAAATGCATATTGAAAATTCACTTCCCTCTAGTTTTGGTACCTAGATTCCTGGATGAAGCCATTCTCTGTAGATATCCAGCAGAATTCCCATTCATGTCGATAACAGTCTTAGATGCTGCACTGTTTTTCCTTATGTTTAAACCAGTTTCCACTTTTTAAAAAAAAATAACCTTGTGGGCTCAGATTGTAATTTATGCTGCTTGCAAAATTTTACATAAAAAGGTGATCATGAATATTTCCTCTTTGATATTTCTTCAGATTTTCCTCTTCTGAACAACTTAGTTTTTATATTTTTACATTTTAATAATTTGTTAAATGGCAGCTAGTAAAATAAGAGTGTCCATTGTTCATGGGCATACCTGATGTTGTCATCTTGCTTTCCGGAATTGCGAGGAAAAAGCAGCAGATGCAATTGTTTATTACCATTCTATTAATGGGTCAAAGTATACTACATAACCCACCCACTCTTGATATTTAAGGATACACTTCACGCTGCTGCTGCTTTCTCATGAGAGAAAAAGCATGAATCACTGTGACATCAATTTAAAACATTGATTCACAGCAATCAACCAAAAGCTAAAAGACTAATTATCAGGAACGTCAACTCAGGACTGTCCTAATTGTATCAGAATGCCTAGTCACCCTATACTTGCCCATTCACACGCACGTAACTGCATTAGCTCCTAGTGTAGCCATCACAACTGTCACACCGGGAAACAGAGACTCTATCTCGCTGTCTCCGCACACATACACAACCTGACAGAAAGTGATTTAATAGCAGTTATGCACTTCTCTTCAGTTCTGCTGACAGTCTGATGACTGGAGACAGCATAGCTGGGCTTCATTTACCTTTTCATGCCTCTATCTGTCACACTACACTGTACAATCACATTCAACTCATATTAGAATACTATTGAATTCTTGGATCCCAGCAGTGTGCTGTCACAGTCATTGTCCTTTCTCCTCCTCGAGGCTAATGGCTCTCGCAGGACCATGTCCTTCACAAATGAAGGTGTGGTCGGCTGTCAACAATTCAGGCTTCAGATGTGTTCCCATGTGCCTGCCGTTGGGAACTGGCACCTTGCCTGTTTGATTCTCGGGTGAGGCACTGCTGAGGGATTTACTGTTCCCATCACAACATTGTGGGTGTCAGTATTCGTGCCCTTTCACTGAGTGCTGTAATCTTAAGCATTGAAAATAAAAGCAGGTTATAAGACCTACAAGAAAGCATCTTTTATGAAACAGGATTAGAAAGACTACACCGTCTGCTTTATACGTGGAAAAAAAATGTGGTGTATATACTGTATTCTATGGAGCCCCTAAAGCGACATGTTGATAGTAAGAAAAAATGTAATGGGAGCAAAAATTACATTTAGCTTTCTCTTGCAAAACTTTTGCATTCCTCTAAAAAATGTAGTGATCACTCGGAAAATGTTTTTGCTGTAAATAGTATAAAGTGTGAGGGGAAAAAATGTATTTTGGTGCAACTGCAAAAAAATGCAAACATTCTCAAGGGGATGCAATAGTTTTTCAGGGGAATGCAATATTTTTTAATAGAGAATGCACATTGCTAACAAACATAGTTTAAGATAATGCATATGTTTGTGTGGGAATGCAAAGTTTCTTGGGGATAGTTTTGCAAAAGAATGTGCATGTTTTGTGAATGTAAACTTTCTTGAGCAAAACTTAAAGTTTCTCAGGGGAATGTGGTAGTTTCCTAGAGAAGGTGCAGGTTTTTTCTCCCATCTTACACCATGTCCCCTTAGGGACATAGTTTTATATAAAACTTTAATTTTGTATGTATTTAATTAATTAGCTGAGCCTGACAGTCAGATACAATATTGTAAATTGCAAATGCATGATGAATGTTGATGTTCCCTTTCAGTCGGTCACTCCGAGTCACGTCGGATATGACCGACAAATTGGGATCTCGCTTCGAGGGACCAATCTACTTTGCGTGTATGAAAACACTGCCAGTGGGCAGTTTGGACCCTCGAAAGGGGTACCAGCTGTACCTTTGCTCCCCCCGGTGACCGGATGTCGATTGCTGTATTGGAAGGAAAGTCAGAAGGTTCTGGAGGTGAAGTTCCGGCTGGTGCGGCATCCACTGGGTGTTCCACTTTGCCGGATACAGATCCAGAACTGATGGCTATGTTTGCCCACAAGGCTGGATGATTGGTACTTAGGGGTGGCTCGTGCTGGTTCTCAGGGCCCCGCCCTGGTACCTTGCTACCTGGAAGTACATGAAGAGGTCACCAGAACGTGGATGGCACCTTTCACTGCCAGAAACCGATCTGGTGGCTCTTCCTCCTTCACCACCCTTGACAGTGGTGCAGGGGCTACCCCCCATGCGGGGTACGCAAAGAGGACCCAGTGTGTGCTTTGAAAACAGTAACTGGCATCTTGTGGTAGAGTCCCGGCCGAAGAGTAGGGGCTTGGAGGACTCCCGCAGGACACTGGAAGGGTCAGCGTCCATGACGTTTTGGTAGGGATCCCAATTCGTTGGTCATATCCGACGTGGCTCGGAGTGACCGACTGAAAGGGAATGTCTTGGTTACGTATGTAACCCTCAGGGAAGACGTCACATCCCGTCGTCAGTGGTGCTGTACCGCTGCTGAGCGGCTGGGTCACCGGCTCGGCTCCTCAGCGAAAAATTAAAGTGCCCTACATCCACTGCTGTGTTTTCATACACGCGAAGTACATTGGCCCCCTTTGAAGCGAGATCCCAATTCGTCGGTCATATCCGACGTGACGTCTCCTTTCCCTTCTTCAGGGAACAAGGGTTACATCCATAACCGAGATGTTCTTGTGGGTCATAATTATTCATGACGAATGAAGTTTTTCTATTCAAGATTTACATTTTAAAAACTTAAATAGACTGCTTGCAAACAAAAATTAATCCGTTTAGCTTGATGTTTGTAGCAGACAAAATAAAAGAATATGGGTGTTGCCGTATAGCAGCGGTGGGTTTGCTTTGCCCTGAAGCTCACAGGTGCGGTCGTCAAAAATGTAACATTCAGGTACGTGATAGATTGCTTCCCTCAGTTGTGATTCTTGTGTAAATACAATTATGCCTCATTAAAAGTCAAGACACGCACCTTTACTTAGAGTAGTTTATGTATGTCCTTGCATGTTGCTGTTGGGAGTAAAAAATTTGTCTCAATTTTGCTTGCAATTAAGCATGCACACATACATACACATAAATAAATGAATAAAAAAATAAGTAATTGGATGTTGAACTGAAACAGAGTTTTGATCTGAACTTTTAGAAATTTCAGCCAGATGTTATATTCTTGCAGCTCTTTAAAACGCAAAACAATGCATAGATTTGGAGTGTTTGGGTCAGAGGGACACATACACTCCATTCCAACACATGCACACATATACAAACAAAAGTTGAGTGGGATCTTGTAGTCACAAGGTTGTCATATACAGACCTCCAGCTCTCTAAACACAAATGTGCTCTCATCTCCACTGTTGCCGCCCCATTGCCTGGAAACCAAGTCATTAAAGTAAACAGTTACTCCAGGTTTGGGCATTATTACATCATACAACTTCTTCATACTTGAATATCAAAGAGACAGTACTTGCGTCAACACATACATTGTCACATTTCTGCAACTTCACTAGATCTTGATCTAAATCTTGGATGAGACTAAGAGCTATGAGTCTTCAGTTCCTTCTGATTTTTCAGGTCAGATAAGGGTTGAGACAGGTTTTTATGACTGCTGTTAAAAACTTCAGTCCACATGAGTGATTAAGGTTAAGTGTGTAATTTCCGCTGCAACATAAATACAGGTTCACACTCTTCACACTCATCTGCCATTGGTTGTTCAAACAGATAGTCCAACCCTCAAACTCGCAGCATTGTTTGAGCTGTTTAGGATTCTCAAATAATCAAGTAATGTTTTGACAGAGATACAGCATTAATACTTTTTTTTTTTTTTTTTTTTTTACCACAGTTAGCTTAAAATGTAATAGAACATATTTTAAAATGAATAGTTTCATCTATAAATTTCAAAGCCTTATGCAATTGTGTTTTTTAAATTGTCCTGTTTGCACTTTGTGTCATGCCTAAGATCATGAAATTATATAGAAAAAGCATTACACCCAACAGCTATAAGCATATTTCTGTCTCTCATTTCCACTCTGCCTAGTTTCTCAGTAGACTATTCAACCAACAAACAATGATACCAGCATTCTGTAATCTATAGTTTCCCTGGAAACAAACTCTAGAAGTGAGATTCCCTTCAGGCAGGTGCTTTGCACTTCATTAGAGTGTTCCAAACTGGCGGCTGTTCTGTGATCTGTTTTATTACTGCGTTACAGAATTGACAGGTTAACAGCGCATAAATTCCACCTCAATAAAGATCATATTTGTCTGAGTGGCAGTACAAGTGCATTTGCATGTTCTGAAAAGAAAATAGTTCTAAGCAGTAAAATATAAAACACAGCGAAGACTTTCCTTACCAAATAACTTGTTTACAGAAACAAGCAGCTTACTTACTGATTTTGGAGCAGGTTGTTCATAGGCTTTTTTGCATCTGACAATGTAACTGTTTATTATACAGTATATGTACTATTAATAATTTGTACAATTTACTAAGGTCAGACTTAATAACTTGAAAAGTTATGCACAAGTTTCAACAGATGTTTTCCTCATTAAGTTGTGTATGTTTGATTTGAATCACTTACATCAGCAAAGGTCTATCAGTTCAGCATAAACTGTGTATTATGTTTCTGTGCCTTTAAAATGACTCGCCAACTAGTGGGTAATGTTTCATTTCCTTGCCAAAGTCAGATCTTGTTTACCATGGTGGTACTCCTAGATCCAGTCAGTCATAAGAGTTATCAGATACTTCCAAACTAAATGGGATTTGATCACTGGAAAACATAAGCTAAGCAATAGCTATCAGGTTTGTGTTCAACTATATGTTGTGTGTGTCAAACTGGGCTTTCGGCTAGACTCATTTCTGTGTGAAATATGCTATTGATTTGCATCTGTAACAATGACAAGCTGTTACAAAGACTGTCAATAGGAAATCAATCATCCACTGTGTGTCTGTTTGTCTAGTCGAAGCCGGACGAAACTGACAGGATAAATGCTGCAGGTCTGAACAGACGCTCACTTGCACCCTAAAACACTTTCAAACAGAAATGATAAAACTTATGTATTTATCAGTTTAGTGAGTATTGTGCTTGCTTTAACCCTGTAAAGCCTGACATATGAAATAACCAGAAAAAAGTTTGACATTGAAAGCATTTTATTGAATCAGTTTAAATGCATCAGGGTTATATGGTTCACATAGCATGACACTGGAGAATATGCAGCTTATACTTTATTTGTAT
This sequence comes from Enteromius radiatus, assembly GCA_032357445.1. Classification (NCBI taxonomy): domain Eukaryota; kingdom Metazoa; phylum Chordata; class Actinopteri; order Cypriniformes; family Cyprinidae; genus Enteromius; species Enteromius radiatus. Next base: position 6,818,638 of record JAUCMS010000145.1, on the reverse strand, counting down.
GAAAAAGATGAAATTCTGATATCTTTTAAAGTAAATCACATTACACCACATTACATTTTCTTGTAATGTAAATGAGATCTATAAAACTAAACGGCAGACTGCTGACAAAAAAATGCATATAAATATGTTGTAATCCTGTATCTCCCAATAACAGGATTTAGTAAAATCATATTTAAATGCTTAGTTTTATGATTGTACAGCAGATATTTGATCAAGCTACTGGCCTTGCAGTAGAAATGTGTGTGTCAAATATACAGTAGTATTTTTAGCATTGAAAGCCACTGACTAGAAAGAGAAAAGAAAAGGAGAGAAAATAAACAAAAGAAAAGAAAAGAGAAAAGCATGCGTTAATGGAGGTGTCAAGGCAGACAGCTCCTCCTGTGGTGAGTAGTAACAGCTTGCTCTCCACTCGGCTGCGTTAAACAGCTAATTAAGCAATGAGGCATAATGAATGCGACTCCATGCAAGTCCCTGAGGAGCTCGCCAGCCACAGCACCGATGAAAGAGGGCAAAGGTCACACTACACCCACAGGCACGACAGGGATATGCAACGCTATGCTACATTTGCCTGCCCTGAATCCGCGGCAGCATGTAGAACTATAACTAAACAATTGCACAGATGTCAATGCAGGTCAGACAGAGAGAAAATTAGTGCTATACAATGTGATGATTCAATTATATATATATATGTGTGTGTGTGTGTGTGTGTATGTTACAATGAAAAAGGTGAAAAAAGCCCAACTTTCATTTCCTCTCTCTCATGCATAAAGAGGCCTAATGTTCTGTTTCACTGTGTTAGCAAGACAACTGCATCCTGTTGCCTATATATTGCCTTATACATAACCACATCAAAACTATATCATTAACAGACACATGCTTCTTCCATAATCTACTCTGCAACCTATATCTTTCATTTCATTTCATTCACATACAGTAGGGACTGTGAACAATACTCACAATACCTGTGAAACAGGACCTAAACTCTATAGCAGGACCTGCTATTTTTTTTTTTCCTTCCTCTTCTTTAGTTGGCCAAGATGTTGTAACAAAGATAGTTAATCATCTGTTCTTTGGGAAACTGTCAAGGCCACATCATTTTAAAAACACTCAAATGTTCCCACAGTAATTATGGAAATATTCCTTTAAAGCTACCTTAAAACTGAGGTCATTTTTGACAGTAACATCAAAAAAAAAAAAAAAAAGATGGCAAAAAACAGCCAAGAGCTTCTGGGTGGTAAACGGTGCTACACACACGTTTCCTCAGGCTGGAAAAAGGAACATGTTTTTTCCTCTGTTACCTTTGCATTCCAAGCCATGACATGATCCATCCTGCCTACCTGGACAGAGTTGAAAAGTATATGTGTGTGTTGTCTGTGCACTTACGCATGCAGTATATTGTGCCAGTATGGGTTTAAACTTCACTTCAGTCAGTGAGCCGGTATCAATCTGGTTCATAAATTAGTGATTTAGACTAGGAGTATTGAAAAGTTGTGCAATATTGCTCCACAGAAAAACAGAAGACATGGATTTGGAATGACATGTATTTAACTATTAAATACATTTTCGCTCCCAACTTGGTCAGGACCCCTTTAATGTAATTTTTAGATGTGCAGGATCATCCATTGCTTTAAATAAGAAATCTTTTGCATCTATATGCAGCAAAGGCACTGTGAATTTTATTATCATTATTAAATTATATTTTGGATAATACTATTGCCAGTTACATATACTGCATATGTTGGTGTGTGATTTTTCAAAGTAAACAGTCGCAGCAATTTTATTTACATTACAATATTTACACATTTATGAGGATGTAACCCAACCCCTTCCCCTAAACCTACAAATTTGTCAATAAAACATAGGGTATAGCCTGCAGATACAACTATAGTCAGGATTTATTAAAAAAAAAATAATAATAATAATATTCCAAGACTTCCAAAGCAAAACAATTGATTTGTAAGCGGAATAGATGCAAACACCATCTCCATCCACCATAAAGCTCAGAATAATTTTCAGTGAATAAAACCTTATGATTTACTCTATTTTATGCATAAAGATATAGCCCCAGAAGACTTGAAATGTTTATACTTTTTTTAATTACAGATTTTGCAATAAATACATGTTTTATACTGTTCAGAGATGGGTAAGTTTACATTAGGGTAAGGATGCGCTTCAATGAGAGTATTTATATAAAAATGTAGGGTCATCTTGAGCGTCAAAAAGCGAAATCAAGGGGTTTCTGACCAATCGTCAACATGAGACGAGTTGGGAGTGAGAATGTGTTGAATTTTTAAAAAAAATATTGCTTTTCGTTTTTTTATCCCATTTGCTTTTTAACAAAGATGCGTTTAGCACTATCAATAGCGAACAAATCCTCACTGCTCTGTGAACTTGTTAGCAGATTCCTGTGAACAAGTAGCATAGGGCATCGCCCTCGGTCATGGTCTGTCTATCAGGCCTGGTGCTAAACTGGCATTCAGCCATGTAAGACAGAGGGATGGAATCCGATGGGTCTCAGAATAGGCGTGTTAGTTAAGCTCCATTCTCTGCTCTGAACACAGGGCTTGATTCTCTGGGACAGATGGAGCAGCTCGGTGCCCCGTCAAAATGCCTATGGTCATGCCAGGGGAATTGTGTTTGCAGTCTATGCCCCCTCCATGAACAAGCTGGCATCTGTGAGGATCTCTTATGATTCGATCCTCACCGGACCTTCCTGGGCCCCGGGGACGCCTCCTATCCTTCCCAGTGCCAGTTAGAGCCTTCTGACCCGCCTGTAGCCCCAGGCAAAACTCCTGTGAGCAGGCCCGACGTGGCAAGGGACCTGGGCCGGCTCCAGAGAGAATAATGGGGATCTGCCAAGCTGATCCGTCCTTTAAAGAATTGCAAGGCTGGACAGACTGTGTTTGTACTGACTGCAGGCTGTGTCTTGTGCCACTTTTTGGTTGGACTATGAAAAGGACAAATCAGGAACTTTCCTTTTATTTAAACAAATGGATGGCTTATTTTTCTTTTTAAGTGTTTGTCTGACCACCTGTCATTCAGGCTACAAAGCAACTTTCATTCAGAAATTGCAAATAAATTCACAAAGCAAGTAACACATTAAATCAAATGTGCAGTCTTAGATTTAGATAAACTGATGTTTTTGTTTTTTGCTTTTAAAAAAAAAAAATTCTTTAAATACTTAAAATGGCTGTATATATCTGAATGAATATTATAGTCCTTTTAAGGCATTATTTTAAGCCTGGTTCTACTTAATTAAATATTCGTGAGAAAGCTGCAATTGCCACACTCCTCAAAACAATTTTTTCAAACACTAAGAATATATATTAAAATGTAAAAATTTTATTTAACATAAAAATAGTATTTTTTTTTGTTTGTAAAGCTCTGTGTCTGAACTCAGAAGTGTAACTCGGGGACGAGTGACATCAGCTTGCTTTCTTTCATTATCCTATTTTGTTTCTCTTTTTAAAATGCTGTTAGTTTATTCACGCCACCCACTGTCCCTCAGAAGAATTAAAATCAAGCAAAAATGATTCCAGCTGTCTTTCATAACCCTGACCCTTACTTAAAGGCATCATTTTATACAAATAACAGGAGATGGCTTTCAAACAGCTTCGACAGAAAGAACAAGAAAGAAACCTTGAGATGGCACCCAGCCATCCGTCCCCTGTGCCTCTGCCCTGAACCCATTGTTAGTTTTTCAAAAGGCATAAACGAACACGATGACAAGTCACGGACACATCATTCTCATTTTCTCTTTTTTTTTTTTTGCTATCTGTCCATCTCAAATAAAGGCATCCACCTCCAGAGCTAAAGGGATGAGAGGAGAAAATGAGAGCCATCTGTGGTGCCCCATAGTGCAGAGATGATTGCTGTGGACGAGTCCCACTCCAGCGCCAGAGCTTCCATCTTGGCAGAAAATACCACTAGTTTCAGCTCTTAGACAAGACAAAAGACAGTTTGCATTCATATCTTGCTCTGTAGAAAGCCTGTTTCAGTGCACACAATTCACAAAGAAAAAACACCTATGTTATCATACAAATGGTAACGGATGAGAACTAAATGTCCTAGAGTGCTCTACAGTCATTGGACAGCACTTAGGAAGTCTGTCTGCATGATATATCCATCTGACAGTTGGCGCAAAAAGGACCTGAAAGTGAACCGCAACATTTATCGCCTGTAAGAACAGACAGCATGTATTTAGCATTCATTTAATTTCAGTTACAAGACACAGCCACCCATTCATCTTGGAATCGATTAGATATTGTGCTGTCATGAATTATGACAGTGTAGAAGGGCTGAACGCATAATCAATTGACATGCTAATCACAGTAATTGTGCATTTTTCACAAGACTGACAAGTTCCTCTCCGAAGAGTTTCTAGTTTAAAGGGATAGTCCACCCAAAAATGAAAACTGTGAAAAAAGTAAAAGAAGGTATTTTAAATAGTGTTGGTTAACAAACCATTTAAAAATACAGTGGAAGTCAATGGGAACCAAAACTGCTTGGTTTTATGAAATTCTTCCAAATTTCTTATTTTGAGTTCTCCTAAAGAGATTTTGGGGTAAACTATTTCTTTAAAGAGCAAATTGTTGCGGTGAAGGAGCTTACTAAACAACAGAACAAAAAAAGGTGCCTCTCAGTCTTTTTTTCACAAGACGTTAAAATAAAAATTGTTTAAGTCAACGGAAACCAAAACTGTTTTGTTACCAACATTATTTAAAATATCTTTTGTGTTCAGCAAGAAAGCAAGTGAGGGTGGTTAAATGATGACAGAATTTTCATTTTTGGGCGAACTAATTAAAATGAGCTGTTGTGGTGAAGGAGCTTCTTAAACCGCAGACCAAAAACCAAGAGGGTTGGAGAGGGATTTCAACCTTGTTACTGATACCCTGAGAGCCACGATGATGAAGGCAAGAGTGTATATGTGTGAATCTGTGTCTTGAGGGTCCACTTTGGCTTTTTATGAAGCTAGTGCCTCTAAGCCCGGTCTCCAAATACACAGAGCAGTGTTTGAACCCGTCACACATCAAACAGTGGCCAGATCTTCTGATCTGCCTCTAGTTAGCGACTCCTGAAGTGTACTCTGCCCTGAGAAATGGCAGCCATTCAGAATGGTTTCTGTCTTATCATGGAGGATTATCATGAAGAGAGAGCTGAAAATGGATCCATCTCTCTATCTTTGTTTCTTTCCATCTGCTTAGTAGTAGAAGAAGAGTCCCTCATGAGAAACAGACACCGAGCGAGAAAGGGAGAACAGACCGTTATTATTGACTAGAATTGTTAGCAGTGGTAAACAACATGCACATGGCAGAACGTAATTGCCAGAAGCTGCAGATCCATTAGAGAAAAGGAAGCAAACTGACTAAAGAAGAGAATCGGTGGCTGCAATTAAAGAGGGGTGAGAATTACTCTGAGATTCAGAGCCTTTTGCATTACCTCCAACAGACTAGGGGCATCAATTTAATGTGTTTATTTAGTGTTACGTAGTTTTACAGTTAATCATTATATAGATGTTGCATATTCTGTTAAAATACAAAGTGAATTGTGAATAGTCGTTAATGGAGAAAGATGCTTTGCAGAACAAGATTGTGTAGTTACAACAACTACCAGCAGGGGCTAGAGGGGTCATGTTAACCCCGTGGTTAATCCCAAACCTTGACCCCCTTGATGTCCCTAAAGAACAGATTTGACTCACTGCTGCCCCCGCCAGTTCTGGAGCTCCCATGGCATTTACCGTTTTAGAAGCATCAAAGCTGCATTTTTTTAGCAGTTGTGTGGCTAAATATTTTTGTGGAAATCTTAATACCTTTTTTTCAGAATTCACGTTCAAAAGGAGAGATGTTTTTCAAAAAAAAAGTCTATATCTAAAAATATCTCTGTGAAACATAGCAGGTTGTGTATATTTTAAACGTATTTGTTGGAAGTACTACACGCTTAAAACTTTTAAAAGTAAAAAAAAATACTTAGTGCAGTTTTAATCACTAACAAAACACCTGTACAGACACCAGACACCTGCATATAACCACATAAACACACACACACAGTGTGGTGCCACAGCAGGAGGCTGTATAGTGGTGATTTGAAGAGCGTGTGTGTGTGAGAATCAGAATATTAACTCTCATCAAAGCACACTCTGAGAAACCAACCACAACAAGAAGAGCGACAAGCCTTCGGGTATGCATGTATTAGAAATGTGCACCAAGGACTACTGTCACAGTCTGCATAAAATCTATTTGTGTGCATGTGTACAAATGTATTTATTTACAGACCATATTTTTTTGATAAAGCAAATATGTTACTACAATAATTAATGTCAAATATTTTGATATTTTTAAAAGGAATACCTCTTCACAATCCTTGGATTCTTAAAAATTCTGTGCAAAATTTGTAAAAAATAAAAAAATAAATTCATGGTAGAAGAAAAAAAATAAGCTATATGATTATGACTGAGTGCCCCTGCATCCTTGCTTCCAAAGTTACCCTTAACGTTACATTGCCTATAATATAGTCAGTCAACAATATAATAATTTAGATTTATAAGAAAGCTTAAGGATGTGCCACAGATGGTTATTAAAACATGTCTGAATAAATGATGTTCACTCTCATTCTATTAAATTCTGTTCATTCAGAAAAAGCAACATTAGAACAAGGAACACTGTGAAATATAACCATTTAGTTTAATTTGCAAAATCATTTTCAGGTCAGTATTCCAAAAAAACAAAAACAGGCTTAAATTTGCATTTAGGCCAAAAGCTGTGCCGTAGAGGGTTGTAAGTGTCCAATATTACAATTTATAGAAAAAAGTGAATTATAAATAAATTCGGTTGGCTCTCATTTTATTAGATTCTGTCCATTCAGAAATATTCCTTATTATTATTTATTTATGAAATTATTTATTTGTGTAATAAAATTACGCTATTTGAAAATCCTGCCATTAGAGGGTTAACTACTGACAAGATTATAAAGCATAAAGGGCGTCACGAGAAAAGGTTAAACAGGAAGCGAGCCGTGCTACATCTGGCATCTGCATCATTTACAGAGCTTCGCTTTGCTCCAGAGCCCCCACGGCCGCTGGTTTGCTAGGTGCCCTGGGCTCCAACTGTTAACTGCATCCCATCACAGGGACCTGTGTCTTATTTACACACACTTCTCTCACACATACACACACTCATCTAGGGAGATGACTTGCATTTAGGCTCCATATTCCCACAAGCTCACTTGTAATTAATTAGCTAGCGGTCCCCTTCCCAACTTCCTGTCACTTCTCCCATCCTGGTTTCCTGGCTGAGGACAGAGCAGTCTCCTGGGTTACAGCAAGAGTAATCAGCCTCGGTGGGACCACAATGCGTCTCAATCTACTGCACAGTAGAGTGGCACAAAAGAGAGGGTGTGTTTCTGCTTGTGTGTGTGTGTGTGAGGGCGATAAAATGAGAGAAGCCACCCAATTGGGAATCCGTATCCACTGGGACTAATTCACTTTGCTATTCATTAACCTCATCCTGTTACCGTACGGAGGAAGTCTGGGGACAACAGCAAATTTCAAAGGCGATGTCAAAGGAGTGCTGACTACAAATCCCAGGGTGCCCTGGGAGATGATCCAAGTCTTCCATTAAAGTGAGAGGCAGGTCTTGATCAGGTTATCAGATTAAAGCGAGCCAGCCAGAGGGTTGAAAGACGAACAAAAGACAAAAGCGTCTTACTTTGCTTTGATTTAAAGGCGAGCAGCCCCAGTCTGGTGCTCTTTTGCATGCAGAGCGCAGCAGCTGTGGGTGAACACAGGCTGATTTCTGCTGATTAAGCAAATGTGCCTCCATTCTCATTTAGTATTCAGGACAAGGGTGGAGACAAGGACTCACGCAGTCATGTCAAGGATAGGACAACTCTTTCTACTCTCAGAATAGCTAATGTTTGCCTGCTAAGAAATGTGCCACTTATTCTGAAAGTTTCAGAAAGAGGGGTTTCCTTGCTCTGTTGAAACCGAAATGAACAGTGCATACATATTCAGTGGTTCTCAAATGGATTGCATGTCTGTCTGCAATAGCAGAGAATAAACAGTGTCAAATACACATGTTGTTGAGGTAACAGGCTGTGCATCCAATCAAATTCTACATTATTTGCCACAAATTCATCTGTCATTTGACAAATTGAATTATTGGCATCAAAGCTTCCACAAAGAACCTTTACCATCCATGGAAACTTTTTCATTCCACAAAAGGTTCTTTAGAGTGGGAAAAGGTTATTTCGATTATTAAACTGTTTTTGAGGAACCAAAATTGGTTCATCGTTGTGAAAACCCCCATTTGCAATGTATTATTTTTTAAGAGTGCATTACACCTGAATGAGTAGCTATCAAGACTCAACAGCTCCAGCTTCACAGAATAAAGTTATGTAAATGAGTTTCACAATAGCAGGCACAGTATGCAGATTCATAAGAAACATTGTGGTGATCTTTCATGTTTTTCACATGATGGAAACCTCCTCAAGAATGAGATGCTTTGTGGAATCTCGGTCTCCATGACAACAGCAGCAGACAAACAGGAGGCTGAACGTGACATTCTAATTCATAAAGACTTGACGCATGTCATTGTAAAAGAACTGCCTTGAGAATCCAAAGATGTTGACATTTAGAGATAGTGAACATAGAAATAGTGCTTGACTTAATGATAGGCCTCTCACATGTAGCTGTCATGTGGAAATTGTATAGGCCGGTGTTATACAAGACTGTGGGAAAATGTCTCCTTCTCTTTATGTGGTACAGCGCAGAGCCAAAAAATCAGCGCAATTAATCTGCTATGCGAGACCATGTTTGGGAAATCATTAAACAATCGACGTCTGCCTCAGATTAAAGCTAACATGTCGGTCTGATATTTCTCAGAAACTGTCCAAAAACATGTTCCGCCATGCCTTTTAATACATCCGCAGACAAAACATGGTGGAGCGTTTAGCCGCAGAGCAATCATTTCTGCTTCTTATAATTCAATTTCCTGTTCAACTTTGCTTTACCTACAGTGGCCGTGGCACGTCGGCGGCCATTTGTAGGGAAACGGAGGCCTCGCTCTCTCTCTCTCTCCCAGGCCCTCATTTTCTCCCTGTATGGCCTAGTTTGATTTTGTCCAGATGCTGCTGAAACACAGGGAGTCTCTGTTCTCCGAGGAAACAGGGATAGTACACCTCCATCCCACCCCACCTGTCTCCAAAAACCTTTCTGCTGTGACACAAGGCTGGTTAAACTCCACCTGAGAACCTCGAGCGCTGCCAGACATGGCACAAAAACGGTCATTAAAATCCCAGCAGGGCACTGAAAACCGGCATTCTCACACATTTAGTCCTGTTTAAATACTGTATTCGGGTTTCCACAGACCTACGCTGTTGTAAAGATCCTTCAGCAAGAACATATTTTGCGACTAGACTGTAAAAACATGGAGGTCTCTCAAACTAAAACATTTTTTGTGACCAGCTGGATCAAAAGTTTCTAGCTGGCGTGATAAATGTACAGTAAATGAATGATTTTAACCTAAGCTGGTTTAAACTTTAAAACCTACTTTACGGTGTACTAAATCAGACAAGCAGGAAGGTGTTTAGCAGATCTACCAGCTTGACCAGCTGGTGTCAAAAAACCTTGTAAAACCAGAATGTATGGATACATTATATTATAATTTAAATATGTAAATATGTCATAATAAACAACAACAAAAAAAAGAATAATGATATATGAATATTATTAAATATTTGCAAAAAGCATGTTTTATAGAATCATATAAGTCTGTAAATAAAACATTTATATTTGAAATCAATTTATTAGAAATTATAATGATGGTACATTAATAATAATTGTAAAATATTAAAATATCTAAACTTTTTTTATATTATACATTTTATAGATAAATGTATAAAATTGTATTTTATATAAATATTATGTGTTTGTGTGTACATAAAACATTTATATAATTAAATAAATGTATCAAAAATATAATGATGATAAATCAATACTAATTTTAAAGTAAAAATAATATTTATTGTAGTTAGCCATTTTTTCTTAATATATGAACGTCTATTGAAATTATGGAATTTATAGAATTATATATATTCATAAGTTGTATACATATATGAATTACAGTATATGGGTTTGTTTGTTTGTGTAAATAAAACAACAATTTATCATATTAAATTATTAAATCAATTAATCAGAAATTATAATGATAATGCTATATTGTACCAAAGGTCTTTTCTTATTTGTCTGAACATGAATTTTTCACTGTCAGTGTGACACATCTGATGAAGCGTAGTGATGGAAATCTACAGTAGTGTGAATCTGAATCATTTGACGGCCATGTGTGTTAGAAGTCATCCTTCTGATCAAAACTCTGAGGATTTTCATTTGTTTGTTGGCCTCGACTGCTCAACACTACATGTGAATGTTGTTTTGTGTGTGAAACCTCCTGTGTGGGCCAAGAGATATCTAGTAGAGGAGATGTGGAGGGTCGATGGAAAGGGGAGGTGATAATTTGTATCTGTTTGTTTCTCTCTCTAGCTCTGATTTCCAAGCTACTTCTCACACGAAGAGACAGGCCCAGCAGGGGAGCAAAGAGCACGATTTCCCCCCGTGCTGTAATTCCAGCTTTGGGTCCACTATGTATCATTACTGAGAGCTGCATGTAGTTATTTGTGTCCTGTGGCCGGATGTGTTTTGAGGGGGGCAGGAGGAGGAGAGACTGGAGCCCAATGAAGAGCTCTACAGCTCAAATGCAGCTCTCAGGCATCTGGGGCTCCTGCTGAACACGAACGTCACCGTGGATTAATGTAACTGGAGCTATGGGAAGACACCGGATGATGGAACGGAAAGGACGGGACAGGCAGAGAGAGAAAGAGAGGAGGGGAAAGTGAAGCGATGGAGAAAAGTGTGGAAAGAGAGCACTGGGGATTGAGATAAGAGGAAAATAGCTGAAAAGCTATTGCTGCAAAATGTATCTGAGACGTATGTTGGGATAAACAGAGCAGAGGAGGTTGAGGTCCATCCATACTAAGCAAGGCAGTTTGTCTGTTAACCTCTTAGCTTGACCTTGTGTGAGTTTCTATGGTCAGCTGGTAAACTGGGAATAAATTATTCCATAAAATGTAGGAAAATGCTAACATGACTGAGTGGAGTTTTCAGCTTTGCTATGCAGCTGATGGATTAGTGAAACATTTTCCATATATTTCCATAACATTTACACTTATAGCACCAGTATATATAACATGCATGTACCATTTTAAGGCCTTAACACTGGAATTATCTACTGCATATGTGGCACTTATGCTAAATAGTTGAATATATAATATTGCAACAAAGTCTTGACTTACTGTCAGACATGCATTTTAACTTTTTACTATATAGAAAACATAGTATATATATGTGTGTGTGTGTGTGTATGTGTATATATATATATATATATATATATATTTATTTACATTTGATTTAGATTTGTAAATTTACTAGCGGTTTCTGAGCAAAAATTGTTTCTATACAAATGCTTTTTTTTCAGCGTGGGAGGGAGAAAGACAGCGAGAGAAAGGACACCAGTGCATCCTGTTTCTGGATTGAGAATGTAAACAGTTTCACCCTTCCAGACCGTGTTATGTCTGCACTACGTCTGGCCAGGGCTGCTTTCAGCAATTTACCATAATTTCTAACGCTAAACGCTAACAATGTTCATCCCACAGCAACAAAGCACCACCGATCAGTCATCACATCCATCAGACTTAGCTTACACAGGCTTCTCTTTTAACCTAAATATTCTGATCTATACTTTAGCCTTTATTATATACTGTAGTATGTGCATCTATTTGCATATCAGCTTGGCAGACAGCTTGCAGCCTTCACCTAAAAGTAAAAAAATCATAATTTTATCCCTCTCATGTCATTCCAAACCTGTGATAGGAAAGACATTTTGAATAATATGTGACCCTGAACCATAAAACCAGTCATAATGGTAATGTTTTTTAAAGATTGACATTCACCTGATAGCGGAAATTAGCTTTCCATTGATGTATGGTTTATTAGGATAGGGCAATATTTAGCCGAGATACAACTATTTGAAACCCGAGGGTGCAAAAAGATCACAATATTGAGAAAATTGCTTTTATAGTTGTCCGAAATAAGTTTTTAGCAATGCACATTACTATTAAAAAATTAAATTTAATATATAAAGATATATTTACATTATGAAATTTGCGAAATAATTTCATGAAACACGATCTTTGCTCAATACCCTAATTATGTTTTGGCATGAAAGAATAATTGATCATTTTGACCCACACAAAGTATTGTTGGCTATTGCTACAGGCCTATATGTACTACCTATGATTGATTTTGTGGTCCAGGGTCACATATGTGTTTTTCAATATTGAATTCATTGATAATTAATAATAACTGATAACAAAATAATAACTGATAATAATTAAGCATCAAATAAATATTGTCCCTTTCAGGACATTACAGGAATACATTGCATTTTGATTATTCAATTACATTTATCTAATTATTAATTATTATTCAATTCAAATATTATTCCAAATGTTTAAATTGCAGTGTATATATATATATATATATATTGAACAAGAAATATCTAGCACATCAATTATTAAAAAAAAAAAAAAAAAAGCAAAAGCAAAAAAAAACAAGGATGTCTGGTCACCCTTTGGCGCTACACAAGACGATGAGTGCGTAATTCAATCTACTAGTTCATCCAAGAGCATGAACTCATCCTTGGACGAACCTCCAGCCAGGGAAGGAATTTGGAACACTTAATATATCACTTTATGAGCCAGAGGGGTGGGATTCAGCAGAAATCCCAAAATCCAAAGCAACAGCTGATGGTCTTCCAAAATTAACGCCTTTCTTTGGTATGTCAGCATGGATGTGTTCATGCATCATAACAAGATAGATTGGATGTTTTACCCATGAGTCAACTGTTTTACACACAGACCCTGCTGGTACACCTCCACAGTGAGTTACGATGGGTTCAGTAGTGACACTCCTCCATTCCGTTCTTTCCGTCCTACATGAGACTGACTCAATGTTGAGCATGAAGGAGTATCAAAATAAACAGAGCAGACAGATGGCCTCTCCTCCAACAGTTTAGCATGCCATACAGAGGATTTCGACCGCCAACTTATTCCTACCTTACTCTTACAACCACACAGATAAACTTTAGAGACAGACGGCCATAGTGTGAGTATTTACACTGAAAGAGCTGAATGGTTTTAGATAGTCGGAGGAGCTGAAGTTGTATAACGGAACTTTCTATGAATAGTGTTTGAAATAGGGCCTGAAATTCTATTTTGTTTTTTGTTTTCTTTTTCAACAAAAGCGCCATGAAAAGATCTGCATACGATCAGAAAATGCTGATTGTCAGGCTTCATTTTCAGCAATAAACGGTTAAATAATTATCAACGTTAAATAAATGAAATTTGTCAAAAATACATACAGCAGAATGGCATCTGAATCTTAGCCGTTTATTTCATTATATATTATTATTTATCTTTTTACACTTATTTATAAAATTCAGATAAGTAATTTAAATTATGATTTATTGTGGTTTTAAAATTATCATAAATATCATTATAGATTTTGTGTGTGTGTGTGTATATATATATATATATATATATATATACTATATAAATGATGCTGTCAAATGATGATCACAATTAAACACATCCAAAATAAACATTTTTGTTTACGTTATATATGTATATGTACTTTGTATATTTGTTACGTATATATAAATACACACACACATGCAGTATATATTTGTATGATTATATGCATTATATATGATTATACATTTATATATTCATATATTTACACACACACACACACACACATATATATATATATATATATATTCTGTTTGTATACACACACAAATTATGTATACAAAAGCTTATATTTTGTATCCAATAAATATGGTAGTAATTAATCATTTGACAGCATTTTGACACTTGTGTGTGTGTGTGTGTGTGTGTGTATATATATATATATATATATATATATATAAAATACAAAACCTCATCAAAAACTATAATAATTAATGTATATATAAGGGGAGAGAGAGACTCTGCATTTAATATAATAATTAATAACTTATTTTTAAAAAAAGATAACTAAAATCCTAGTTAGCTGTGTAATAATTATGAAAAGTATGTTGTTTTTAACACTTTTATTTATAGTCAAAGAACAAAGTGCACAATATCTGTTGAATATGATCTACATTTTGACATACAGTAGTTAACTTTACAATGTACAACACATACGGTATCTTTTTCCAGTAGTACTTTACAGAGGAAAGTGAATATTATGTTTCTACTGTTAAAACTCATAATGTGAAAAGTCAACTTTACAGCTCTCAACCTCGTAAACTCGACTGTACTAAACAGTGTCAGCATTATATCACTTTACCATAAAAACTTAACAATGATTCACAATACAGTAAAACTTCACACTACTTTTTACAGAAGAAGTTATCAGAAATATGTTCCGCAAACAAGTCCACTGCCAAGATCTACTAATAGGCTTGCAAGACCTTTGGTGTTATGTTGACAGTGGACAGATATTATAAAACGGTGCATTATAGGTATAAGAATATGGTAGAAATGATCAAAAACAGTGAGTGTTGTACAGATGGAGCTGTGAACAGCACGGTGGCCTCCATCACACACGCACTCACACACGTCCAGCATAGTGATTCACCTCTTGTCCTCCTACTGACAGTGTGTGGGCCTGTCTGAGTCAGACACCAGCCGCATGGCAACCGCACCATGGCAACCGTCTGCCTCCAAACAGATCCACCAGCTGCTATGCTCTAGAATAGCATACTGCCATACTGCTTCTACCATTTCTACAAATATACATTATTTATATTGTGCAAAGTATGCAAATTCTGTGTATACACTATGTAACCAGGTGACCTATAGTAAATATTTGCCAAAATTTGTATATAAAAGAGCACATTTTATGTGGTATCCACAATGCAGTGTTGAACTTGACCTCTCATTTCTAGTGTGTTAAAAGAACCCCAATAAATATTTACAATGTTTTAACCCTTTCTTGATTTGATTGTTTTAAAGGGGTTTTGATTTGATTTGTGTACACATCCTATAATAAGTGTTTTTTTTTTTTAATCCCTATTTTAAAATCCCTTTTTTCTGAGATTACTGTCAGAATAATGTAGTGCGGTACAGGGCCCTCCCACAATAGTTGATTAACAAGACCTGAGTGAATTGGTCTGTTAAAGGTTTGTTATGAATCTTTGCAAATCGCCTTTCCTAAAAATATGCTTGTTAACCAGTTTCACAGCTGATGTTTACAGTCTGCTCGTCACTCTATGGTAGACAGAAGTGGGGTTAGCAGAGCTCATTGGCATTAAAGCAACATGGACTAGAATGGCTTGATAAAAACAGAGCTGATTTTGACAGGGTAAAGGTGTTTTTACCCTACCTTTGAGACATTTTAACCAAAGTATGTTCAAAGACTCCAAAGGAACATATCAACTATAAAATAGACATCCGATGACCGTTAAAGCAGTTATGCAATATAAGGGCTTTTCACACTGTGCCTAACCCCGGGTTATTGTTGTTCTAAACACTGCTTTTAACCCCAGGTACAGACATGTTTCACACCTGCAATTTGAAAGCGGTGTTAGATCTGCATTTACTGCCTTGCGGTGTTAAGTTTGTTCAGTGTGAAATGGAGCTGCTGGTCGCTTGGGAACAGACAGCCAATCAGAAACTGAGCAGCAAGGCTCATTTCACGACAGTAACAGAAAACGTGCATCGTTTGAATGGTAGCGGGTGAAAGAAAAGTAAGAAATAATAACACCCTTAAAAGGAATTCAAAGAAATACTCACATAATGTAGTCTTTTTGTTTTCCTTTTTTTTCATACTTTTGCCTTTGTTTTCTTGCCTTTTTATGTGTGTCATGTCGTGCATAAAACACGCATAAAACCGTGTGGAAAACACTTGCTGCGCCACTGTTTTCAAAGCCTCTGTAGCTGGCGCTCCCATGGCATCTGCCGTTGCTAAGCAACCATGACCGCACTCTCCATAAAGACGCGAGAGTTTCAGCAAAGGATAAATGAATTTCCAGCACTTGCAGTAGCTCTGCTACTAAATTTATTTATATATTTAAAAATGTATACATTTAAAAATGTCTTTCCCTGTACAATTATGATTAGCTGTTGCTCCATCTTGGCTGATGATGATGAGGATTAACATTCAGGTTTAATATGAGCAGTGTGAAACATAATATCCCAGGATTCCATTTATCCAGGGTTTAGGATAACCCAGGTTAACAATTTTGAGTATGAAAAGCACTATAGTGTGCTAGTAAATGACTATGGTTTGGTTATTTTATGCACTTCACGGTTAACTAGAGCCATATAAAAAAATTAACACACATTTGACAAATATTTGAGATTTTCCATTGGAAATAATGAGGAATAAATGTCTTAAGAGTGTTTTCTTAAACAAATGAAATGATGCATGATAATTCACATCATCAGACAAAAAAATGTGCCTCCATAAGAACGAGTGGGTGAATGATAAGGTATTGGATTTGGCAACCCTGTTCTGCTTTAAAATCCAAAGCTTTGTTTCGGAATCACTGACATGGAACAATTGTTTATTTATGTTGTGCAAAACTAGAATTTTGGAAACGCAGAAAAGGAAAATGGGTTTTACTCAGCGTAATGGAAATCTTAAGTCATATTCTTCAGGATTGCAAAACTGTAACTGGAGAGAATGAAAGAGAATTGCGTGTGTAAGTGTTCATTCACTGTGAGTGAATCATGCTTTAAACACAGCAGTGGTTGTGGTCTGATCATTAATGATTGCAAACACTCCGGAATTTAATAATTACAAATCAGTATCCTGTTCTACTCTGATGAAAGTTGCAACACCCCTAAAATGTATTTTTGCAACCAGATTTTCTGCAGTTATTTTACATTGTTCATTCAAAATAAATCAATATAGCATCTCCTTCAAATAGCACAAAGAACTCTCACAATTTTTCAATGTATTATTTTTTCTGATGAAAAAGATAGACAATTTGTTACTATGGTAAAACCTAGAATAGGTTGTTTAAATGGTTTGAATAAAAAGAGTGTTTTGTAAATTATAAACTTATAAATGAAGTAACATTCAAAAGTCTGGTCTGTAAGATTTTTGAATGTTTTGGAAGCAAGTCTTATATTTGTGGGGCAGCCTGTCTTGTCTTGAGGTGCAGTTTTCAAGAGGCCATGTGGTCTAGGTTTCATTAAAGCTTATCAGATGGCTCTTTTATGGCTCTGTCTCAATCCCAGCCTGCTTTGTGACTAAGGGTTAATTCAGTAGGTACACAGAATGCTCTGTGATAAACCTCCTCAAGATGCCGCTCTGTCTGCTGCTCAAACACACAAACTTTGAGTCAGCATGAATCATTTTACACACACACATACACCCTTGACAAACGCCACCTGTTCAATGGCATATCTGGCCTAGTAGAGTAACCTACAATACAGCAATCAGGATGTTTGTATCTGTGTGACTCACAGGTTCAAGGTCCACAAAACACTGCAGTGATTTCATTGTACCAATGGTCAATCCCTCCAAGGGAGCTGTGAAAACATCAGTATCATATTCTTTGTTTGATTTATTGGCTTTAATTTGGTCACGTTCTCCCTTAGTGCATCAGTTTAGTGTAAATCTAAATTTGTATCCTCCAAGAATGTGTCTCTAAAACCGGCCCCTGCCAGACACCAGGCCACAAAGCGGGAGGTTAATCAGACCATCTCTGGAAGGAGAATGTGAGCACCCCTGCTGTAGAAAGCAGGTCATAGCAACCTAAAGTATTCAGGTAACCAGCTCAACTATCCCCACCAGCTTAGCCAATGCATTCTAGCAGCTTTAACCAGGTTGATCTTATCCTCACCGTCTAAACAAAGACATAAATAAGCTTGAAAGTTCAAGTAAATAAAATACCAGGGCCGATCAGCTAGAAACTATTCAAAGGTGTCATAGAATGCATTGAGAAAATATTTTAAATTGGTGTCTGATATGTACATAGAAGGTAAGTAATTTAGGTAAGGGGAAAAAAATAGTTTTACAGGTCCATTTACAACCCTAGAATTTGACCCTAGAATGAAACAGTCTGTTTTTGCCTTATTTGGAAGGTT
>JAUCMS010000145.1:6776231-6800346 GCA_032357445.1 Enteromius radiatus | reverse complement strand
AAGTAGGAAACGATGGTGTTTGAGACTCACAGTATGTTATGTCCATGTACTGAACTCTTATTATTCAACCATGCCAAAATAAATTCAGTTTTCCATTATATGGCTCCTTTAAATCCAGCTACCATTCAAGGATGGATTTTTACAGAAGGTAATTAGTTACCAAGTGCTTACTAAACCATTTTTTTATTGTCAGTGATTATTCAACTGACAAAAACATGGCCGCAGTTACACAGTTTCAAATGACATGAAAATGTGTTGTAGTTTAAGTAAGCTGTTGATTATCCCGCTTTTTCTATGGTCATTTGCCAAGTTATAGACAAGAAGTTTGTGTGTGTGCATCACAATCTGCATGCGTGTGTGTGTGTGTATGCGTGTGCGAGTCATGTGTGTTGGTGTTAGTGTGCATCAATTAAATCTGCACATTAATATGTATTGGTGATCAAACTGATGTGCAATATATGGTTTTAATGCATCCCTGCCAGCCAATCAGAATCGAGTATTTAGACAGACCATTGAATTTTTAACCCCTTTTTTCTATCTTTATTTGTAATTCCATCATTTTGTCTAGGTTAACAAAGTAGCAACATTTGGTTTACACGACTCAGTTGTTACAATTTAGCATGGGTTCAATTGTATCTGTTGTAGATGTATTTTATGTAAATTCAGCAGTTTCAAAGTACAATAGGTGCAACAACAATTAAAGGCATAGTTCACCTTTAGACCCCATTGACTTCAAAACCAAAAAAAAAAAAACACTATGCGAGATGCACTGGTGACCAGATGAAGGTGAAGTATCTCATTACACAACACACAGGAAATAATAATACTAACCCCTTGAATAGACTATAGTTAATGACAACTACAAATAAGGCAAGTTCAAATCATTCATTTGATCATTAAACCATAAAACCAACCATAAAAAGATAAACCTGTTTGTGGCACACATCAGACTTCTCAGTGATCTTTCTCACAGAGCAGATTTGTTTGTTTGCAGCAGTGAGGTTATGTGCTTATTACACTCTGGGAGTCAATGGAGAAGACTACGCTTTTTGCCTTGAGTTCAAGAGAGCGAGGCCATGATGATGTGCAGCGGTTGTGTGTATGTGTGTGTGTGTGTGAGTGCGCTGTATGTACGAGTGAGTTAACATTATGCTGGCTGTAGGCAGTTTTCGAGTGAGGTCAGCGCTGGTCTTATGTGGGTAATTAACTTCAGTCCGGCCAGCCATTGTTTCGGCTTGGCTCTTTTTCATGTGGTTGCGAAATACAACCTTGTGTGCATTTGCGGTGTGTGTGTGTGTGTGTGTGTGTGTGACACTGAGGTGTAAATAAACACTGAGATTTGCTCTCCACTGCCACAGGGTGAAACTGCCTGCCCTGTCTTAATGTACTTTTACCATCTCTTGCAATGTCAGTTCAGACATTTACACACATAATGTACTGTACTGACAGCACACATAAACACTATACTGTACAGTACACTCACTGTGAATATGAATTACCACACAATTTATAGTGACAGTTTATACTATATTTAATAAATACAAGCATGTTTTAAAATACTAACTTCAATCAATTGGGAAAATGCATTGCATGCATAATTTTATAATTTCAGTGTCGTCATATGTTTATGTGCATTTTTGTTATGTTTTTTAAGAGTGACTGTGATAATTGATATTGAAACACCTGAATTTATTTTCAGAAATGCCATTGAAAACCTCTCAACTCTCAGTGGACTACCATTATCTGGAGAAAATGTTTTATTTAAATATTATAAAACATGTATTAACTACAATATTGTACATCTCAGTGGATGGTGTTATAATTTATTTAAGTTATTGCAGGTGCTGTAATTTGATTGGCCGACCTGTCTGTGTGTTGCTTAGCGACATGCAAAGTTTGGTGCATTAATAGTCTTTGTTTATATTTTCTTCTTTTCCTTAAAAGGCCCAGCGTTGGATAAATCTGGTGCATTTTACATATTGTAGGTAATATTAATTTGCATTGTCCGTGATTAAATAAAATAAATGGAAATGCTTTGGCTTCTTTTGGAACTATTTTCGTAGTTCGAAAAAACAAACACATAAACCAAAACAGCCAAATTTGGTCTTGAAATGTAGTCAAATTGAACTTCTTCAGAATATTGTGTACACTGTAGTCTCTTTCCTATGTCATTGTGTACTCATTAATTACTGTATCAGCTATATTATCATTAAAATTAAGGTTTTAACCCTAAAACTTTATTTTCCTAATGCGGAATATAATGTATTACTACTTATTTCTATTAATTCTGGAAAAAAGTGTAATATGAAATTCTTTTGCAAGATTTGTCCCGATAGCAATCAGGGAATAGAGTAAAACAGCAGAGAGGTGCGACACCAGTCGTGCATTTGAGCCAGTCCTCAGAGGAGCAGCCCATCTACCCAAAGCTGCTCTGCAACTCTGACACTGAAGCTGTTTGCATATGCAGTGGCTCCCCAGCCTCTGTCGCCCACTTCAAAGTGCTATTTATGCAGGAAAAAAAAGCACTTGAATCTTTCTGTCCTACCCTCTTCCCTGGGGGTAATGTTTTTTTGCAACACACACATGCCTTTTTTGTTGAAGAAAAAAACATTTCACCCTCCCACACCTCTCTCTCTCTCTCTCTCTCTCTCTCGTCCACAGCTGGGTTCTCGGCCCCTCCTCCTCCCTTGAGTGGTGGAACGCAGTCCAACAGTGTAAGCACAGCTCTGAAACAATTGAACATCTGTTTGGAGTCGGGCCCAAGAACAGTCTTCCTGTTGTGCTGCACCAGTCGAATGCTTAACCCTTCCTTACCCACCTTTGCTCTGCATCACTCCGGTCCAGTTACATCTTTCATTCACCTTCTCTTCTCACCCCCTTTACCCACCACAAGACACCTTACACTGTTTTCTGAACTCCTTTCCTCACCACATTCATCCGTCTGTTCATTTTATTCCATTATTTTCACCTTTCCAAGACCTCCTGCTCTCTCTTCTCGTCTTTTCTTGATTGTTCTTCCTCTCTCCTCCCTACTCTTCCTGTCTTACTTCATCTTTTGCGTCCTCTGCTCTCTCTAGTATCTGTAGAGTCTAGCTCAGAGCCAAGCACAGCTGAAGCCCGCTGTGTGCAGACCTGTATGTGTAAGCTGACACCACCAAACTACAATGCTCTTACCCAACACACACACATGGGCCATCAGATTATTTACTGTAAAAAAGCAGAACCAATTTCAAGTATTTTCCAAAAATAATGTTACGGCGCACACACACTTACTGCACACAGGTTTACTTCTATCTAAATGATGACGCATCATAGACTTGCATGTTTTTGCATAAAAATACTTATAAGTACTTACTTCTGCAGACACGTTTAACCCCACAGTATAAATATAAACCATAGCACACAATTTTGCATTTAAAATGAGTTATGTTTATTTAAATATGCTGCACATTAGCAAATGAAATTAAAGTGAACAAAAACATCATAATACGACTGTAACTTTTCTTAATGCAGTAATGCATATAAAGACTGTAACACTCCAGAACACCACTTCTGTGCAAGTCTTGTTAGGTGTGCGTGTGTGTATGGCTAAAGTGTGTAATTCAACACATGTAGGTAAATAAGAGTTCAAGTTCACAGCTGTTGAAGAGCGAGAGAGAAAGAAAGAGAGAGGATAGGGTACAGGATTATTTGCCTACAGCACTGACCCCATTAGCCAGGATAGTCAAACCTGCACAACAAACACCTACACAAGCACATACAAACAAGGGATTAAGGCGGCAAGTTGGAAGTGATGTACAGATTGATCTTTGACCCTGCCTGTAGCCTTTTCCTTAGAAATGTCAGCGAATTTAAAAATAAAATAAAACAAACAAATTAACAATTTGTTTTCATTTTAACAGAACTAAATGCATAATCTGTTTGCCAGGTAACAATAAGATATTAAAGCAATATCGTAGACAGCTAAATCCACTATAATTTTGAAAATGATACTGTTTTTTAGGGGAGAATGTAGTTGTTAAAATATTAAATAAATGCAGATTGTTAATTTGAAGATTTGCTTCAATGCTCCAGGGCTTGAATGCACTGAGAGCAGCCTTACCTTGATCAGATCTTCTGGAATTTTCTGTGTGATCTGATGTCTATAGCAGTTCAAACATTCAAATGGCATTCAAACTAATATTTTATTGTGAATATGAGCTTGAGCTGAAGAATAAATGCTGTATCAGATACAGGTAATCACATTCGCTCAGTCAGTCTCTCTCTCATAATTCTCTGCTCCACATAATATACAGCTTTTGATGTAAATCATGTTTACAGCTTTTCACCCAATCATGTTAATCTTGAGTACCTATATCGACAAAAAGTCTTTAGTTTTATCATATTTCTAAGTGCAAGAGACAACTTTACAATTCTCTCTGAAAAAAGCCGAGCTCCTGGAGGTGTGTTAAGTGGGCGGAGCTAAAGACCAACGAGCACTTGCGCACAATCAGCAACAAAACCCAGACATGATGCCGTTTCACTTATCGTCAGCAGTTCTGAATCATGAACAGGATCCTTTAGAGCTGGGACCACTCCATCTGTCAGTATCAAACGATGCGCAATAAAGCGTCGAACTGGGACTTGTTTCTAAAACGTTCTTCAACAAACACACTTGAGAAACTCACAATCTCCATCTACGCTACGCAGGTGTGTGCTTCCTGGAGAAATGCCCATAAAAGAAGTTCCACCATTGTTTACACCATGAAGACCAATGATCAAAAAAAAAACCTACGCAAAAGAGGGTCTTTAAAGACACTCCGTTGTTGTTTTTTATGTATGTGCACACTCATGCTATCAAACTGTTGTATAAAAGTAATATCACACTCAGCCGTGACATTATTGACACAAGCAGTCAATCCTGTGAGAATACACAATACAAAACTGCTACTGAGAGTTCACTGTGCCTTATCTATCAGTGACCCCCTATTCTTGTCTTTTTATTTTTTACACTGCATCATTTAGGTCTAAATGGTCCGCTCAGCAGCAACAACACAATCAAGCAATATCACTATCTATATATCAATATTTTTTCCTTTGTTTGCAGGCTCTTGATGCAAGAGTCATGTGACTACTCACAACCTAAACAGTAGCCTTGTGCTACAATTATGCTAGCATAAGCGCTTCACTTATCTTCTTTCTTAGCAAGGCAGAGAAGGATGGATGGGAATAAGGAATGTGGCATGTTTAGGAAGGAGTGTCGTGGGAGAACCCACTCAGACAGTGAAGGGAGAGGCCGCCCTGCTCACACACACATGCGTGCAAACACACACACACACACGCATCCACACCTTTGTTGTAAGTTGTAAGAACCCAGCTCGACTATACTGGGATACGGTTGCTGTGTCTGTGAGTTTGGAATGTTAACTCAATCCAGATGAGAGGAGAACACACCACAGCCGGTCTCAATCTCTCTATCTGTCCTTCTCTCCTGCTCTTTCTGCCACACACACCTCGTTCTTTTTTGGCTTGGAGGCCAGATCTGCTCAGCAAATAGCAGCCCCTGGTGGAAAGGTTGTGAGACACATACATATATGTGAGCCACATAAACACACACACAATGTTTAGTAAAAAACGCGATAACAGCTATAGTGCAGAATTTTTTATTTTTATTTTTTTTAATTCCAGGACTGCTCTGAGCATGCTTTCTTTTACTAGAGTGTCACGCGAGTGAAGAGCGGAAAATGGAAAAGCCTGAGTGGAGCTGAAGCCATTACAGTAATTACAGTAATGTCATTACAGATTTCTACGACTGAGGAAAACAAATATTACGTAAGATAAGTGTTGTTACCATGAACTAAAATTAGAACTATTCAAAATTTGTTTTTGGTGACTGAAATTAATCTAAAAATAAAATGTAAACACTGTAATCA
This sequence comes from Enteromius radiatus, assembly GCA_032357445.1. Lineage (NCBI taxonomy): Eukaryota > Metazoa > Chordata > Actinopteri > Cypriniformes > Cyprinidae > Enteromius > Enteromius radiatus. The sequence continues at coordinate 6,794,434 of JAUCMS010000145.1, read as the reverse complement.
TAAATATTTCCTTGGGAGCTACATTAAATAAACTAAAGTACTAATATTACTAAAACTAAAACTTAAGTAAAAATCAAGTAAAGCTATATTGAAATATAAAAAAGAATGTTTAAACATTTTACAAATGTATTTAAACACAAACGTTTAAATACCTGAGATCCTGACGTAGTGTTACTGTAAATGAGTAGGCTACTATAATATAATAATCTAATGAATTTGTGCTTAAGTTATTCATAATGTTGCATGGTACTAGCAATGTCAAGGTCATGTGTTTGATTTCAAGGGAATGCATGATTTGAAACACACACACACACAGATTGAATGCAGTGTGAAAAGATTTGCATAAAAGAGTCCGCCAGATGCATTAATTTAATTTAAAGTTATCTCATATGTATAGAATGCATTTGGTTGATTAGCTTGCTAGCAAAGCACTTTAGTTTACTAGTGTTTATTCATTGCTTAAAATGAGCACCAATGACACACACAAACACTGTAATACTTCCTTTTCTAAACTACTGTAAGATAGTACCATGTATAATACTTAATCATTTGATGATTTGGAATTCCAAGCTTATTAAATCAGTAATAAAGCATGTTTCAGAGCAAAACAGGAAATTAATTGGGGAAAATAATGTACGGTGGGGCGGGGCTTAATTGCATCCATACAGAATTGACTGGATTGTTAAAGTTAAAGGACTTGGATTGTTTTGATGGAAGACTGTGACTTGAATAACACGCACTGATGAATCATGCGCATTAAGATCAGAAACCTGTCTTAGGAAAGCAAACAGGGTCAATTGTGATTTAATGTTGACTGAAAGTGTTACCCAGAGTATTGGCCATTCTTAGCAGCACTGTTCCAGTTTTGTTTGTGTTCTTCAGGCGTGAATGCAAGACAAAGATTCTGAAATCTTGCTTCTTTTAACAGCGTCTTTGTTCTGAGAACAGAGTCCATAGTCCTCTGCATTACAAGGCAATCTACCTCTAACCCACTTCTCCTCGGCTGTAGTGGGTTTGTTTTGTATGGCAACTTCTTTCAGGGGTTTTCTAGGAAATATTTCCCTACCCCCCCTCCCTCTCTAAGGTTGAGCAGAGGGAGCGTCTTAATGCAGGGGGTGTCAGCGGTCTGTTTGTGCGCCAGCATTGGCCCAAAGTTGGCTCTGTGCTGGCTCTGCAGTTGGACCCACAGGGTTTGGGAAGCAGTGTTCCACATTAACATATCCCAGCAGAACACAGCCCTGATTAAAAACACATTTCTGACAGAACACCTCCCAGAAGGAGTGTATGAAGGAAAGAGAGACAGAGAGCGAAAGAAAGAGAGGCCGTTTATTAAAACTAGAACAGTATATCACAGTAGAGAAGACCCTCCAGAAAAGGGAAAGAGAAAAAAACTAAGTTTCTTATGAGGTGGTGACACAATTATAAGATTATAGTCACTCACATATACACATTAACCCCAAAAAAGATTTAAAAAAATAAAAATAAAAAACCGCACAGATGCACACACCATTAGATCCTTCTAAGTTAAAGAGTGTAATTTCTCTGCCAAAAGGAATCTTGAAATAATGGTTGTTCCCAAACAATTAGTCTTCTGTTTTTCAAACACGTAGCCCTACCCCCAAACTCACATCATTGGTTGATATGCCAAGCCTCTCAAATAAACATAGAAATGTTTTATAGCCTATGAATGAGTTTGCTTTCAGAACTCAGCAGACTTAGCATTAACGAAAACTATGTAGATTGAAAGCATTTTCCCTACGACTAAAATGAGTTGCTTATAAGACAACAAAAAGGTCAACAAAAGTATAACTGTGACTATATCAACATGCAATATCGTTGACAATTAAAGACAAGACTAAAACGTATTTTTAAAAATAATGTACTATTTGTAAAGTAATTTTATAGACATTTAGGGAAAGGCTTCAATACACTTAATTAAACTGATTTTTAGTTTTTCATTTAATGAATGCCTGTCTGCTAATCTTCAACATGTTTTACGCTAAATAATACTTTTGAATTCAACTCTTTTAGAGTTTACCGTGAAAAAAAAAATTATAAACGAAGACACTGACTTTTTGAGACAGGTGGGATTCAGCGTACGACACTTCCCATTCATCTCTATGGTATCTGTAAATGGCGACTGAGTGTTCCAGTCACAACTCTGACTGGGATTCAATGAGGTCAAAGCTGTGATTAGTTATTAAGGGGCACGTGTTCCAAGTTGACCATTACGCTTTCTCCAGTAGTAAGCAATACAGGTCCTCTCATCTACCTAGAGTAAGAAAACCTCTGAGCACATGTGCCGCTTTAAATTCTTGAGCTTGTTTTAGCAGGATGGATTCTGATTGGCTGCCAATGTTTGTATTTTTCATCAGCTTGGTAAAATATCCAAGAACTTTCTCTTTAACATCTCAAGTTATTCATGTGATGGTAAAGCCGAATCTTCTGCAGCTATTTCTCTGTTCTTCGATTTTTTTTTTTTTTTTTTACTCAAGAAACATTTCTTATTATTATCAAAGTTGATAACAGTTGTGCTGTTTAGGTAACCAATGATCTTTCAGTAATCTTTGAATCTAATCTATAAAAGTTATTATAGAAATCTGCATAATTTAGTCTGAGAAAAAAATGTTAGGAGAAATCTTGACTTATATTTTATCACTTGTACATATTTGGAATTGCGTTGTAAAGTGGTAGTCCATTTGAGCTGTGTTACAGCGACCTCAGTAAAAACTGTGCTGCTGTGTCGAAACATCTGTGGTGAAACGGTCGTTAGGAGGATTGAAACTATGGTGAAATGCACTGGGCCACAGCAGCAATAAAGACCTGAACCCAGTGACCAAAGGCAAGGTTCATTAGTTCCAATCTGTTTGATTAGTCACACACACACACACTTCTCAACCTGGATTAGGTACAGTGAAGAGCAGCGCTACCATAAAGCCATAACATGTGGCTTACAGAACAATGCAGAGTTTTGTTTGTTTATCTGTTCTGTATAATGTTGTATTGTGTTAGACTTATTTGTGTTAGTATTGGGAAATCCCTCTCAGAGGAGGCCTGCAGGACTGAAGCTTTCCTCACAGAGCTAAACAAGCTGCATGGAACTGATTTGAGCCATATTATTCTCAGTATTAACCCTGACACAGAAATGAAACATAAACCTAAAGGGGGTCTGTTTAAAGCGCTCCATCTGTCATTCGCATGGAGAGTTGTTTTTCTGCCTGTACATATATACACACAGACACTCCCACCTACAGGTTTACTATCACAAGCTATAAATCACATCGACTTGACCTGCGTTGGCGTTCACACAGCAGCACAGATTTGCGTGTATCTCCTGAAACACAAGTAAACTGCACAAGATAATGATAGTGAAATTAGTGTGATTGAAAGCAAGAATAGTGCAATGTGTTTCACATTATGCTCTGCATTGCAGTATGGGGTGGTTCTCGTAGAAAGGTGTAGTAGAGGCAGAAGTCTATAAGAATGACACCAAAAGTCAAACATTTCCCTAAATGCTCCAGGTCACAGTCAGGAAATGATCCAATTCGGAATTATGGAGGAGCATAAAACCGCCGTTTGGCAGAAAGACGTCCAGTGCACTCAGCGACAAATGGCCATAAGTTAATCCTGCTCTTATTGGTAATCAGATACTGGGTCTGTGCACCAAAACCATAAATTTGCTTCTAAATGTAATTTATAAGTGTGTTATGAGAAATGAAGTCATCACTCTGGTGTTCGGACCCAGTGTGGGTGTTGTTGTAGCAATACAACACGTAGTATATCCTCTGGCGTCCCTAAAGTGCCCCGACCTGTATGAGCCCAGAACAACATAGGTGTAGTTTCATGTTGGAAAACTCTACAAATTGGACTACATAAATACGTTTATGTATTTGGGTGTTTCTTCAGCTATGGGCACTTTGGGATGAGAGGACATCAAACACATTTCACACACAACTTTAAAGCTTGATGTAAATGATTTCTTTCATATCACGTGTCCTATTGCTTCACATCAGGTCTCATACATTTCCAGTTCAGTAGTAAATATACACTAACTTGGGGATTTTTTAATATATTTTTCATGTAATCATATTGCCAAATAAATGCAGCCTTAGTGAGAATATAAGAGACTTTCAAAAACATTCTCAGATCCCTAAACTTTTGTATGGTATGTCTATGATGGGTTTACTTTTTTAAAACCTTGAATGGTTTTGGAGACAAGGACAAGTTATACATGAAAGACATTTTTAAAAAATGGAGAAATAATTGTTCAAGGCACTGTAAAACGTTTCCAAAACCATTATAATGTGACTTTCATATAAAGAAAAAACAGTTAAAATCTGTTAACATTAATAGAAATCAACCCATGGGACATAAAAGCGCTTTTAGTAGAAGAAACACCCATTTAAGTATAATTTAATACATGACCCAACCAAACTTATGTCCTGGCAGAACATCCTGTCCCAACTGTTCATAGTATTTGTGAAAAGTAGCAGGATTGCAGAACAAGGTCACAAACATCATATCACTGGTATATTTTCACCTCGTGAGAAACCCTGTCACGTGAGATTGTGAGAGGAACACATGCTGAACGTCTGCTTGAATCAGTCTTTCGCTCTGCCCACTAAGCTTTGGTAATGACTACACCTTGAGAGCAGAACAGATCTATTTTAGATGGTCTTCACTGCTTCCTTCTAGAGATCCGGGCAAACTGCCTCCATATGCGCTTTTTCCATACGCCACTGCTGTTCTGGAATTCTGTTTATGTACACTGTCAAACTTCTCACTGTGTGAGAACAAAAGAAGCAAAAGCAATTATGGGCTGGGCGAAAGGCCGGATCGAGCAAAAAAGCAGCGGATGGAACCAGAAAACCAGGAGAGGAGCGATGTGACGATTAACCCCACGGATTGTCTCAGGAGCAGCGGTTTGAATCCCACAGCCATTTTCCCCCATATTCCCTGAGATTCCCATCAGAGCAGCCATTCACACGGGAAGCCCGATCCGGCCGACATCCTGTGCCTCCGTGTTGGAAAACTTGACAGCTAACTAATGTTCTGCGGCCGCCTTCCTCCCCGAACCCACAAGCAACAGTCCTGCCCCAGGCGACTCCGGGGTCCTGAGAAGGCAGGAAACTGGTTTAATCCCATTCTGTGTGAACCGACGAGAACTGAATCGTGCCCTGTGGCTTCAGAGACTTGTCTGTTTGGGTAAGAGACGGAAAAACAATCAGAATCGCCGTGAAGTCTAAGACAGTGCTCGCAGTGTCAACACGCCTGTTTGTGTTAGCGTGCATTAGCATAGCGCAATTGACACTTGTATACGGAAGGCTTGTATACGGTTTGTGTGCTTTGATGTCGAGATAATGCAATCAGTGCCTATTTGTTGAGATTCAACACTTTGGCAAAGCAAAGCACACACAAGACATGAGAATCGATGAACTGTGAGGCTGGGAACAAGATCAAGATGGAGGCCAAAGGTGTGATGGAGCCAGACATACTGTACAGCCTTTGTGAGACTAAACAGGATATTGACTCTCGCTAAAGCTGATGGGACAGACAGTTTGAGTGTGTGTCTAACGGATGGTGGCTCTGTTAAATAAACTCTCGTATGCACTATATATATACCACCCTCAGACCTGCCAGGAGCCCACACACTTTACGCCAGGCTGACTGTGTCCTCTAATTACACTGCTATTCTGAATAAGAAAATATTTACATCTAGGAAACATACACTTCACAGAAGAACCCAATCGCAACTCTTCTGTCGCGCTGACAGACTAAATATCGCCAAGATGCATGCACAAGCACACACACGTATATATGTCTGTGAATACATTCAAATGCAGAGTTGGGAGGAAAAAGTCAAGGGGTAAATACCGGGTAGCCAGACTCTTTTTTTTTTTTGTGTGTGTGTGTCAAGAAATGCCTACTTAGACAGGAAGAGGCAACCTGAGCTAACATAATGTGGCAGGTAATTTTGAAATCAGATGTTACACTGAGAAAGAAAGTTTAATATACAGCTGTGCTCAAGTATATAATCTGATTAACCTGCTGTCAAAGTGTCAACTTTGGCAAAATAAGATACTTCCTTCAAAAATTTCCGACTGACCACAAACTTTTGAATGGCAGTGTATTTGATAAAATTCAAATATGATATTACTTAGTGTTTTAAACTAAATATTACTGGAGATAAACATGCAAATTAAAAAACAAACATTTTTAAGCGCTCTGTAGTTGTGCACACAAATGTATAAATGTGAAAGCTATGTAACTGACTGTGTTTTAACTTATAAACAAAGTCGCAGTATGCTAATTGCTTCTCTGGTACAAATAGATTCTGTCTTAATCGGCAAGAAATGCAAGCTTTTCATGCTTGTATCTTATTGTATATTCTGCTTTATGTCTGTGAAATAAAGTGATCTGAATTATGACCAAAAAGTCAACAAATCTTTGTTCCTTCTTAGTTTTCTGTAGAACGGATAGCTTCTCTGTAATTTATATCAGCTTTGTTGTTGAAAAACGTCTACGAATGTAACCCACGTTCCCTGAAGGAGGGAACAGAGACGTTACATCCCCTTGCCATATGTAACATCGTAGTGGAACGACTGAAGGGGAACTACAATTTGTGGTTCAGTTTATGTGTGACATTGCATCAGATTTTTAGAAAAGATTACAGCTCTGAGGGATTTTAATTAGATTTTAACCTGAAATGAAACTAAGTGAAGAAGGCAAGATAATAAAAAACATTCGGTGCTTTATTAAAAACATGCCGATTTTTATCACAGTGCCTTCACTTCACTTTTTAAAAAAGGTGTGCATAAATATATACCACATATAAATTTAAAATATAAAGTGTGCAAAAATATATACATTTTTTCACACATATATTTGAAATGTTTTTTTAAAACAAAATACATTTATATATGCATTTATCCAAAATGTATTTTAAGACTGAGAATGTGTTTTCTTGCTTCTTGAAGTACATCTTGTAATACATTTTAATGCATATATGTTTTCTAATTCAATGTAGTGCTGTTAACATTTATTTAGCATATGTCTGAAACAAATGAAATATACACTTGTGCAAAAACCACAAGCTCTTTTGACCTCGTTCGTGTCATTCTGTCATGGCCACTGACACCAAACTGACATGACAAGACTGCGCAGCCAAACACAACTTCCTGTAACTCACCAACTGTACTATAATAACCTGGTCTGGCAGATCTGGAACAAGAGGCTTTGAAAGTAGAGTGGAACGGCAGATGGAGGACTAAACTTAAATACCAGCCCAATCTTTTAATAAATCTGCAACAGGTGGCAGCACATGGTTTACATCACTACAGCACTCAACTAAACCCAGGTGACGCGACAGACCTTATACTGGCCGGCAGTGGAGGATTATGGGTTTAAAACCAGAGGGAAAATATGTCCTTTTTGTTCAGGTGAACGAATGATGAAGTTTCTGTGACCAAAAAAAAGACATTTGTTCCCAGCAGCAGAGCTGTCCACAACTTTATCAGTGTGAAAATAGCCTGTATTACCTTAAAGAAAGTGTTCAAAGTGAGAAAACACACACATGGATGCTGTTATGGCAACACTACCTTCACTGTGTTTAGACTACAACGCTAAAGCAATGAGGTCATGACTATGATGTAACCTAAGGGAAAAAGTGTGTGTGGAGAGAGAGAGAGAGAGAGCCGAGAGCCACAATGAAATAATGCCGGCCAGATGCTATAGCTAAAAGAAACATGATATGACAGAAAAGACAGGAACTGTAGAGCAGAATTGACTATTGTGTGTGTGTCTCTACAGAGCTCAAATCAACACACCAATCTATCAACAACACTGAGGTTAAAACAGGCCTGAGATGTTTTCAAAACTAGGCTATGAAGACATCGTCATTTAACTTGAAATGCTTAGCCATCTCGTTGAGGGATATGCATAAGAAATACAACAGCATTTTATAAGGAACTTCTTTTGGAGTTTACTCAAGAAAGCACAAATGGCAATTCTAATTGCAGCACTGTATGTTCATGCAATATATTTTGAGTAAACTTTAAACCGCCGGTTTAAAGCGCATTCCTGATTTGAATAAAATAGACATTCGTCATTTTGCGAATACTTTTATCTAAATTTTGAATTGCACGTATGGCATTGAGAAACTCCCTGCAGCAACATGGGGTTTAAGGAGTAGTTTACACAAAAACAAATATTAGTTTTTCCTGTTATCATTGTTTCGAACCTGTTGGGTCTAATGCTGTTTTTTTATCTCACAGAAAAATTGCGAGGTATAAACTTATCAAGGCATAATGTTAGCAGCTTGCAACAATATCCATAATGAATATCTAGTAAAGCTTCCTTTATATCTCTCAAATCTGACTTTATATTTAGTAGTTGTTTAAATTTAAGGATTGTAAAAAAATGTACCTGTGGTGGAAATGGGATTCCGCATCATGATATTTTTGGATAGTTTTTTGATAGTACTTTCATGATAGTTTTTGTTCTGTATACTGAAAGTCAATGGAATGAAAACCCAATAAAAATACTAATATACTAATTGTTGTGTTGTATAATGTTAATTATTAATGTTTTAATAATATTGTTGAGTCTCAAACAATATATCAGTATAGATTTGGCATATTACGGGTTTTTTTTCTTTGCTAGGGAAGTCACAATGATCTTTTTTATTATTATTTATATTATCCAGGGGCAGAAACAAGCATGCATAACATGAGGGTGAGTAATTGAGGACAGAATTTGTATTTCACTTCATTTGGGTAATTTAAGGCCTTGCTTAAATAACTCCAAGCGGTTTTACAACGGTATAAAAATTGTAAAGGAGTTTTTAAGGTGCACTCAGTATTTTTGCCTCATTAAAAATGTTTTACACGTAAATAAATAAATAGTACTTTTGAAAAATGTGTTTAAACTCACATAAGATGGAGACTCCAGTCATAGCTGTTTTATTTTACATGGAACAGATCGCCTCATGGGGGCACTTTACTCAGTTTATCTCGGTAACTACCCTGTTACTGGACACTTCTGCTTGTAGAATAAATTAATCATGGCTGACTGCGAATAGCACATTTCTACCATGGCACGATAACTGAAAACCTTCTGCTTTGCATCAAATCAGCAAGGTGCCAGCATACATTGAAGATGAATGCCAGAAAGGCTAACGAAATTGAAAAAATACTTCAACCAGAAATATATATTCTTATTCAAAGTTTTACAGTCATCATTTACAGTCCTCATGTGAACATAAACATAAGCAGAAATATTTTAAGGGTGAACTATCCCTTTAAGAAGATATTTACATTTTTGCATTTGTTTTTGTCTTTTTGGCTCTTGTATTTCCTAAACTTTCAAAACTGTTCAGGCATCATGACTAAATAACTTGGTCTGTTTTTATTTGAAGAGCTTAGAGCTAAAATAGTAAAAAAAAAAAAAAAAAAAGGAGGAAAGTAACTTTTTGGAGATGCAGGAATGAGAAAGCGGAGAGAGAGAAAAAGTGGAACAGTTAGAAGGTAAAAAAGCAAATAAGATTTTAACAAGCTGTCTTCAACTGTAAAGCATCTGCAGGTTAGAGACTTGTGTCTTCCCATTGCAACTTTAAACTAATATTGAACAAGAGAAAGAAAGGAGAAAAGAAAAGAAGAAATAGGATGAACAAAATGAACAGAAGAAGTATTTAGGCACGTGTATGGAAGTACAGTTAAGGAAAAGCTTTAACACTGGGAAAAAAATATTGGCATGAAAAACATTACTTAATCAACACATGAAAATCCCAATATATTCCTCTATTTTGAAAACACATTATTGGCTCTGCTCAAACCTCATTTGTGGATAAAATGAGAGGCTTTTTAAAACAATATCGAGACCACATCCTTCCACAAGCACTTTCCCACTGCAGCTCTGAAAAACTGTGTCAAATTGGCGTATCACTTCTGTCATGTACTGAGCCACTTCGGCCCACTTAAGCAGAGTCAGAACTCAATTACCCTAGTGAATGAGAAGAACACAGGAGGGTTGATCATTCTAAACCAAATTAAAGTGATTGAATTTCAATGCAGCGGAGTGCTGCACATACACGAGGACTGTTTGTCTCTCATGGTTAGATTCCCATAATCTACCTCACATCTGGCCAATATTAGTCATCAAATCATATCTTTCATCGCTCTAAGATCTGCCCACACTGGCTGTGGTGCTCATGTTCTCAGCCATACTGTGCATTAACAGATGTTCAATACTGTATAAAAGGAAACATTGCCGGAAACACACATTTATTTATTTATATTTGTTTATTTCGTTTTTAGTTTTAGTTTTGTTTGAAATGTTGAAAAGCTGCACAGAAGGCAGAATTCAGAATAGCATACTCACTAATCTTACTATTTTCTGGCACATCAGAATAGCATACTAATGCCTCGTGACTACCATGCTTCTGTTGCTCTTTCTTCCTTATGAGAAAAGCATACTTATCTTAATACTTATGCCGCATTATTTCTGCATTATTTGAAAAAACATACTAGCATATGCCTTCGTATTTATACCATATACCACCCTTTCTATTTTTCTTCTATATAAAAATAGCATATTAGCACACAAATCTTACTATTTCCACCACATTGGAATCGCATACTTGCATACTAATCTACTATTTCTGTCTTACTGGAATAGCATACTCCACTGGCATGCTCCTCTTACTATTTCTTTCCATCATTAGAAAAATAGCATACTACTCTATTGCCATATCAGTACAGCATTTTTGCCCTCTCTCTTTCTGCCATATCAGAGTAGCGTACTACCCATACTATTTCTGCCATATACTACTCATAATATTTCTGCCATACAACAGCATCATACTATGATTCTCTTGCTATTTTTCTATAAAGTATACTAGCATGCTACTCTTACTATAGTTGCCATTTCAGATTAGCATTCTAGCATCCTTATCTTACTATTTCTACCATATCGATACTAATCACACCATGTCTGCAACATAGGAATAGCATGTTGACATACTACACATATATTTTTGTAATATGCAATGCTCAGAAAGAGTAGGTGGTTAGGTTAGTTTATTACACCTTATATTAGGTGGCCTTAACTAGTATGTGCTTGCATAAAAAATGTATAATGTACTTATTGTGGTCATATTGTATTGCAAAACACTTTTGCTGCTATAGAGGTAGGATATGGTTAGGGACAGGTTCGGTGGTATGGGAAGGTTTAAGGATGGGTTAAGGTGTAAGAGATGGGTCAATAGTGTAATTATAAAAGTAATTACAAAAATGTATTACATAGTATTTTTAAAAATATAAGCACAATGTGAACACATGTATACGAAATTAATTGTAATTATACAGTCAAGGTCAATATAAAGTGGGACCGGTTAGATTAAATTAGACACCCAGGAAAACTAAAAAAAAAGGCTAGAAGAAAGAAAGCAAGGGATAAAAGAAACAGAAAAAGAAAGAGGAGGGTTAGAATGGCATGTAACTGGGCTCTCTCTGAAACTCTGAGCTAGATCCCACTGTGGCGTGTGGGGTAATGTGACCCAGATGACCCTGTGGAGCTACAGCAATGATCAATAATAAATGAATGTAATTTTATCAAACAATGACAGCACATACAGAGCTTCCTTTTCTCTCTTGTGAGCCTGAATGTCCATTTACACGGCTCCTTATAGACCACATCGGTGCCAAGCAGGTGTGTTCTTTGTGCGCACACACAGACAAACCGACTTTCCCCTCTTTCATCTCTCTTGCTGCCCTTGAATGCAGAGGTAAGGCCTATTAATCCTGTTATGCAAATGAAAGTGATAAATTCCTCAGTTTTCCATGCATACAATTCCCAGCCTCCCCTGGTCTCCCCCTGCTATTCAATTAACACAAGTCTGGGTTGGGGTCCGTGGGGGTAGTGCCAATGTTTCAGTTCGGTTTTAGTGGCAAAGCACCGGCCATGACAGATTGGTACATTCCCCCCAGCACACACAAACACAACAGTACCAACCATTTTTCTTCTTTCCATGGATTTTGGACCACACACCAGAAAAGTGTATAGACACTTATGCACATGCAAATACGTATATATACACCCCATGAACCCAGCTTCTCAAAATAATGGAGGAACTACCTTATCTGCATACCACAACCATCATGCAAATTGTTACATGCGAATTGTTTCAGTACACTGTAACTCTTAAGAGCTAAAAGGACTTGTGCTTACACACTGCTAAGAAAAAAATATCTTCAAAAGACATCAGATATTTGCCACTGGGACAATAAAAATATTGTTTTCCATTTAAGTTTATTTTTCTCTCCTTTTTGGCAGAATGTTTTTCTTCTTTTAACTATAAACTCACTTATCTGAAGTCATTTTGCTTCATTTTGATTTTGATGTTTATATATTTGTACTGAAAAACAAGGCAAAAATACTAAGATAATTTTTGGATATCACTATTCAGAAAATAGCTGAATACACATTGTATTTGCATACAAAGACACTTTTTTTCTATAAATAAATAAATATGTTAATAAATGTAAACCGTTCCAGAAGCTCAACTGACTGCATTTACATGGCTAATCTAGCTTCTTGTTAATTATAAACTTTCATTTGCTGAATCAATAATTGTAAAGATAAATTGTAAAAAGTAAAATTTAATTGAATATATTTCAAACTAGGGTTAAAAAAAAAGAAATCTGCTAGTTTTTTAATTCAAATGATAAAATGAATAATACAAAATGTATTTTTCTTCAAACACAATACACAAATTTGTGTATAAACACAAATGCATATGTGAAAAGGTGGCTGTTGGTCCTCTCACGGCCTCATTCTGCAGCAATGTATGAGGGTGTGTGCTGAAGACCTAAGGATAAGCATATCTCTTATTTACTGTACTAAAGCAAAGCCAAAACTTTATTGTGCTAAAGCAAAGCCATGCTCTCATCAGTCTGGCTAAAGCACTGCTGCTTTCATGTGGTTTGTGACTTCAGTGAGCCCTAGATAGAGACAGACGGAAAGAGAGAGGGTGAACGAAAGAATAAGACTTCTTACTGAAGGAATGCAGTGTCTCTCTTCCCTCTGTGCTCTCTCTCTCTCTCTGCCTTGGCAAGACTCTAGCGGAGGCCCAGATGGTCGTCACAGTGATTCACACTGTCATGCTGTCTGTTGCCGGGTAGCAGAGTAGAGTATAAGCCCATAGTGATGTTGGTGTGTACTTCATGTCTTTCACATTATTTTGTATTTTTAAATACCAGTGTACAGGTGAAGTGTTTCATAAGAAATATTTTAAAGGGCTGTATTGTTGTATGTTCAGTAAGGATGTAAAAGCAAGAAGAATTTTTGCCAAAAAACGGAACATTATTTACTACCCTAATCTCCAAAATGCATATGTCTTTTCTTCATGGTCTTTTGTGAAACTATATAATGAAAGCAAACAGGGCTGTTAAGCTGGAAAATTACAAATGATTACCATAAAATGATGTGGTACATCTTCTAAAATCAGTTTTGTGTGAGGAACCTGCTAAAATCGAAGCTGCTATTCACAGATGAACTGGCTGTTGTGAACGAACCAGTGAGTTGAACACAATGAATGAATCATGCAGAGATTCAGAATCATGGATCAACTGATTCATTGAAAAGATCCAAACAATTATTGATTCACAAATCAAAAGTACAAATAACTTACATTTGAATTCAGTTTCAAGCTATTTTTATGAGTAATTTTTATTTCTCATTTTGGTGCAACCATAAAACCTATATAGTGGCCTTGTGATAACTTGTTTTGTGTTCCACAAAAGAAAAAAAAAGTTGGCCATGTATCGTATTTTGAGGGTTGATGAATGCCGCGTGTGTGTGCTTTGGTGCTGCATAAAGTTAACTGTGTGGGGGGTATTTTGAGGTGTTGTTTTATTTGGGTTTTCTGAGGGGGTTTGTATTTTGGATAGGCAGAGGCTGAGTCCGGATTTTATAGTGATTTTCAATGGATTAGGCCTTGAGGGACCGATGTGATGGGCAGATTGCAATAAGGGTTTTAGGCCATTGTGTGTTGCGTAAATGGGTGCAGTGTGTGGGGTATGATGGGATTGCGTGTGGTACTGTGAGGCCTATGGCCTGGTGTCAGACCTGCACCATCAAGCCGGGGGGCTGGAACCGTGCCAAGTCATGACATCATCTCCTGCTCCAAACTGCTCGGGGCCGCACACTCTGGAGTGATAAATCCTCCCCAGGCACTGGGCCGCGCACAGGCATGCAGGAGAATACGCCATTGTCTCACACACACTCTCGCAACCACAGCTGCTGCAGTCAAATGGCTCGACTGCCTCCTTCAATGCAAGTCCCATTTCTAAATGCTTCTGACATATATAATTTTCCATAACGAGCTGTGGAGCTATGTCCGTAGCCCTGACGGTGAAGTTCTATATTTTGAAAAGTTTTAGATTTTGTTCAAATACTTCATGCAAAAATTAAAAAAATGAATGAAAATGTACTCCATTGGCCATCCAAGATGCAGATGAGTTGGTTTGTTCATCAGAACAGATTTGGAGGAATGCAGCATTGCATCACATGCTCACCAATGTATCCCCTGAAGTGAATGGGTGCCATCAGAGTGAGAGGCTAAACAGCTGATTAAAAACATCACAATAATAGTAGTCTGATGAACAAACAAACTTATCACATATTAGATGGCATGAGTGTGAGTAAATATTTCCACAAATTTTCTATTTTGGGTGAACTTTAACCATAGTAAAAGTACTTATAAATACCACTAAATACGGTTTTACAGTAATATTCTGAGTCCCTTTTAACAAGGCCATACTTCAACACTAGTACATAACGACTGAGGTCGGCTTGCATATCCGCAAAAGACTTCCCTTTCGTCTTATGGCATTTACACCCAGCGCTAATAGGAGTTTTAATGACTTTAGCAGTTGAGTTTTATAAACGTAATACCTCTCTTGTCCAATATGCGTACGTTTATGCTTTCTACATTAACACATCGTCAGTTGCCATGGTGATTGCACAAACTGTTTCCCTTGACCTGGACATTCCAAAGCAGTAATGTTAGCATGGAGAAGAGGCAGAGGTTCAGACCTTTCTTCACAAAACATCCCTTTCTATCCAAGTTGTTGGCAAGCACGCTGTCTGTCCCTCGGGGCAGCCTACAAATTGTGTTACTTCTAAGTATATAGTTACAGTATACTGTAAATATGAACGTGTTGTGAAATTGTTCCAAAGAAACTGATGATACGGGCCAAGGAAATGGAATCAATTAAACATGACATGCATCTTGTCCGTGTTTGTTTGAATTGTAAAATGCAGTAGTAAATGATAAATGATGTCTTAGCAACAAAGGCTGTAAATCTTCCACAGAACTTTCTAAGCCAATAACCTGAGCTGTAAATGCAATGTGACTACATCGCAGGAATAAATTACCTTTATAAATAGAAAACAGTTATCATACTTTTTATCCTGTTAAATCATCTAGCGTAATGACATTAATGTAAAATCCACTTCAGGATAAAAAAACTACAAATGCCCACACTCTATCCATTTGAATTAATTTAACAAATGTTGTTCCCTTGGCCCGCTTTAAACTTGACATCTCCAGCACAGTTCTTGTAAAATATTGAACTCTAATATGTTTAACCACAGCAAGTTCTAAGTAATGTCCTCTCTGTGCTTTGAGACATTGAAGGTGATATATTACTGCATTTTTAATTTCAAGCATGTGTCAGGTCAAACTGCAGGGTTAAACTCACACAGACGTTACGCTGCTCCTACTGGTGTGGATGCATTAACAGCACAGTGCTATGTGACGGTGGCTGATTAGTAGACCTGTAGAACTCATCCATCACAAACTCAAATGCACTACTGACCTAAATTCAGCGCTACAGGCTTGTCCAGGTAGACAATATACTTTTCAGCCACTTCAGCTTGAATCCTTTGGGATCACTAAAAAATAACCACTGAAACATAGTCAGCATGGAGAACAGGTAGTGCTGTTGTTTGCAGAGCCCACCGATGGGTGTTATTGCATGTGCATTTAAAATATAATACCGAGGCGTTAAGGCGAATAACACCCGGTGGAGAGCTGGCTCAATCAATAATGATCTAAACACAGCAACTGCTTAATAAAACATTTCTGCTGCAACCTAAGTCTCGGGTGGAGCGGGAGCTAGAGAACAGTCCCTGTCTGTTTCACAGTGTGAATTTCCTACCCCAAGGGACAGTAATGTAAATGGAGACATTAAGCAAAAAGGAAAGCCTAGTAATTTCATAGCATTAGTATTACTGCACATTCTAGTTTTATAGTGTTTTCCTGATGAATCAAATAACCAGCACATGTGCACTTCCCGAATAACAATCTGTGCAACAGTTTCACACATTTACAGATGATATTATGATACTTCGAGTAATATGACCATATAAAACTGTCTTATTCAGTAGCACAATTCAGTCTTTGTAGGTTTTAGCATGCACAAGCTGTTTCGCATTCGGCTCGGGTAGGTAACTTGGAGTTAGTTACACTGCAAACTCCTTAAAAAGTAAAAACTATATAATAGTTTTCAATGTATGTAACTTTAGTGTAGTAAGCTATACTTTTGTTAGTAGCTTGTACTAAAGAACATCTTTACTTTTGACAATGAGCAGCTTGTTCCTTATACGACTATTTGGAAGGTTTGCTTTTAAAAAAAACAACCCACAAACATTCATAAATCACCATGCATAACATTCGTATCTGTTTATGCTCTCCCAGAAACTGTTTCGTATCAGAAATTGCATGTACTAATTGCATCGCTGAAGGTCCATCTGCAAAGACTTGAAGCTCTGGCGCCACTGTTGGTTCTGTAACTGTTAAGCTAAAACTGCCTCGTTCCTCCCCCACGATACCACCAGAGACTTGGTGTGCCCACAAAGCCAATCTGCATGCGAAACCACAGGGCCGTGATCTTAGCATGGATACGCAGAGAAACAGGAGTCCATCCAATCCCTAAAGGCATAAGAGTGTCTTTTCTAAGATAAATACAGACGCTGCTAGGGGCTTTTAACGTATCGCGAGAGACGCCGGGGGGCTGATGGGTACAACCTGGGCTCTCAGAAAGCACACAGCCATTTTGAAGAGCTACTCAAGCTTCATTCCTGTGAATGCCATCCGGGAGACGTATTGTTCATGTCCTCTGTCTGTCAGATCGCTCCGTGTGCGCCTTCTACAGCTGGAGAGCATATTTCATACTTCTGAGTGAAATCAGGAGGGAGAGACGGGGAAAAAATGCGCACAAAGAAGAAGAGGAATATACAACAAACCCCCCCTCCAGACCGAAGGCCCATTCAATGCATATACAATATGACGGGTAGCTCTGAAAGTCTGCTTCTCTGTCTCGCTAGGGCCCCTCAGGGGAGACTATCCCTCTCTTTTCTTCTTCACTTCATCTCCTCCAGGCTTAGGACAGGCAGCGAGGAGAGGGGGAGAACGACAGGAGGCAATGGCTCGGAGAGCCTGAAGAAAGGAGAGGCCCACTGTAAACAGAATATGTAGATTCTTTTCAGGGCGGCTGAAAGCATGAATTGCTCCAAAGGCATGCAGAAAGCATGGGGTGCCTGAACTGCAGGTAAAAGGTTCAGACGTGGTTGCTGCAGTAACGTCTTACGTAAGGCCTCTGCGATGAACCTAAATCTGTCTGATTTACATGTGTGAGACAAGGAAAGAAAAGTCCTAGCCTTATGTTGGTAAAGCCCTACATGTGGAATTGTGAATCTTTCATAGTGGACTTAGAAGGATAGCTCAACCAAAAATGAATCTCCTTTACTCAACATCATGTTGTTTCCAACCCATATGACTTTGATGAAACAGCAAATGAGATGTTTAGCAGAAGTTCTAAAGCTACTTTCTTTTATGTGTGAAATGATGAAAATGATGACCAGGGGATGTAAAGGTACAAAAACACCACACCACAGAAAGTATATACGGGTCAAAGACGTTAAGATGTTTGCATCACAAGAAATTCACAAAACTGACTTTATGTCCATAGAAAGCATATTAAATGTAAGTAAAGTGTCTACTTTTAAGGTTTCAAACAGGGGCGGCTGGCCCATGGTGGGCGATAGTGCATCGCCCTCCTTGATCCACACGAAAAAAGAGATGAGAAAAAGACTCTTATTTTGCTGCTCCTGTCTGCATATTACTGTACCAATCAACAGCC
>JAUCMS010000145.1:6707829-6760487 GCA_032357445.1 Enteromius radiatus | reverse complement strand
CATGTCGGTCAAACGGCCTTATGGGCGGGCCATGACCAAAGAAAGTGGCTATGAATTCCAGACCTTCAGCCGTCAGTCTGAAGGTCTGGCTACGCGAGACTAGATCTGTTTTAACTGAAAGAAACTTTCAATGATTGATCTTAAAATATGTCAGTGCCTTTGTTTTGCCTCTTAGTCTAAGACCTGTCTGTGAAACTATAGGCCATAGTACTGTATATTGGTATAAACGTCATATTCAGCTTACAAAATGCAGTAAATAAATTGTTGTAGTGGTATGGTAACACTTTATATGCCTATTCATAACATATTGGCTGTTTTATTAATATCACATTCTGCATGACCATATTCTACATCCCTAATCCTACACAACACGTACACTTAACAATTTCATTACTAACTAGTAATAAGCAGAAAAATTGAGGGTTTTTAATGCAAAAGTCATAGTTAAGGGTGGAATTTGACCTTAAATTAAAGCGGGACCATTATTACTGTTTTAAACAACTTATTGTCACATGCTGGCCATTGATATTCACATAAAATATATGATGGTGGGAACAGAATTCCAATTTTATGGGAGACAATATGTACTCCACATTTCATGTGACCTCATAATGTTAAATTGTTATCATCCTTCCTCCTTCAAATAAATAGCCAATTTCCGTTTTTAATTGCTAATACATTTTACATTTTACAACTAATCAAATATTCAGAGTTAAAAAGAGTTAGTTAATTCAGGTACTGGAAAGGTGAGGTCGAGTTAAGCACTGTTTCAATGTTCCATGAAGTGTACAGTGTCATACACAATGCATCCAGATATTCAATGCACATTTGCACATTTTACGTGCAATACACAAACAGTGCAGAAATAGTTAAATTATGCTAGTATGCTATTCCAAACAATTCCAGAGTTCCTTCATGTGCCTAAAGGGCACTGATGTTTAAATTATGAAAATGAAAGTTGCAGAATGCATGAGGCCGTGTAGAAAAATACTGTTTTCACGGAGTGTGCGCTAACTGATTGAGCTTCACAGCCTCATAAAATCCACGCCTGTTATAGCCAGCGTATAAATACGGCTCACCATTCAATCTGTCTTTCTCTCTCCCTCATCCTCTGAAAGGCCGCCATGCCACAGCCTCATGACATCCCTCAAACCTGCTTGAAAGGGGCTGCCCTGACAGGTTGCTGTGGAGAGGCCTGTCACAGCAAGGCTGGCTCTCAGAAACTCCAGATCATCGTCTCCCCTGGGGAAAATCTTTCTCTCACTAACACACACACATACACACCTGTCAGGATCTCTTAACTGGTGTCTGGCTAACCTTGGGCAGCTGAAAAGGCTGAACAGCATTTTTTTCTCTCTCTCTCTCTTTCTCTAGTAAGCCCTCTCTCATCCCTCCCTGCGGACCATCAATAATGCAGTGTGAATCCCTCCCTTATATGATTTATCAGGAGCGGGAGGGGATGAGGCTACCCTTTCTGTATGTGAACATCTGCAGACATCAATATCCGACAGGGGGGCCCAGGTCAGACCCCAGCCGCACTCCTGTGCCACGTCCCACTGAGCACACAGGGAATACCTCAATGTACAGCCACGGCGTGCATTTCAATCATCCGTTAGTCTGGGAGAGCGGGAGAGGAAATATATGAAGAGAAGGCTGACAGTCAGGGGCCTAATCATCAGTGTGAAAGCTCTTAATAAATGAACTTGTCACTGCGGTATCACTAATTCAAAGGTCTGGTGTGAGATCACATTAAATTAACAAGGGAGCAACGGCAACAGCATTTAATATTGAAAAGTGAAATATTTGGAAAGAGAAGAAATTACCTCAGTGTTTGCATATGCTGAAAAAAAGACTTCTTGATGAGTTTTTAATTAGGCTTGTGTGATTTGTGAGTTTGAATAAAAATTGTTCAAATCCTTAAAACAAAATTCATTTACTTGAGAAGCAGTTCTGCACAGGAAACATAGACTTGTTTTCATATAGTGATCATCCGATAATAACTTAAAAGCAAAATACTGTTGATATATAATGTGAAAATCTAGCTTGAAGGTAAAATTTTAATTAAAAAAAGAGGTGTATTATTAATTTTTCATTTCATGTACTGCAAAATAATATTGTCTTAATCATCATTGATGTTTTCTAGTAAAATACCTAAACATCAACAAAAATAAATAAATTAAAAGCAAAATACACCAGAAATAAACAGGCAAATTACAGCATTTTTTTTCTTTAATCAAGAAGATTATTTGCAAATAACTTGCCAGCTTATTTAATTGTGGATATATTCTCTGAAAACCCCAAAATGGAAATTCTTTCATCATTTACTGATCCTAATTTCATTCTAAACCTATATGGTCCTTCCTTTGTAGAACAGAAAAGAAGATATTGGTAAGGTTTTGTTTATGCAATATCAAATCCGATCACACATTTTTAAAAGATAAAAAAAAAAATGTTTGTTTTTTTTGCAGCATGCTATGATCTTCTCCGGTTCCTGTCCTCTCTACCATAATAATAATTAAAAAGTAAACATTAAAAAATAGAAGTGCTTTGACTACATCAAATGCTGGCTAAATGAATAAATTATATACTACCACAAATTTACAAAAGCACATTTTGACACATCTTCAAAATCTACAATGATAGAACAAATCATCACCAGCTAACAAATTCAATACTGTGATGAGATCCTCATCGTGACCTTCTCATTGATGGAGTCCCTTTAAGATTAGCTTATCACGGCATCAGTGTCTGGGGGTCGTTAAGATTGTCTCGCACCATGGACTCTGACAGCAGCTAAATGCTACAGTGAGTATTTATGGGACACCCCCACGGTCTGCTGCAGCCAGCCAATCAGAAATGGCCACTACATTCATTGCAGCACAGAGGTCAGTGAAGGCAAAAAGAACTTCTGCAACTACAATAGAAAGCAAGGGTGACTTTGAAACATCAGATTAGGCTATGCAGCGACTGATGCTTGAACCGCAGGTCAGATATTTCCCAGTGCCTTCTTCTTTATTCTGTATCACAGAGAGTGATCAAGAGAATCTAAGCGTCTGCCCCAAGTGAACAATTTAATAGGGAAAAAGAACCAGATACAGTAGAAAGATAGATAAATAAATAAATTTCAAAGTCAAACACATTTCGCAGGATCAATGTGTAGACTGGGTTGGCATGTCCTCCGGGTGCCAGACTCAAAAGCTCGCTTGCTTTACTTCAAAGAAGAAAGACATTTGAATTTCTAATCTCGATTCTATCAGCAGGCCTGAGGCTCAGCGACTGGCAAGAACCTGCGTATACAGGAAAACTAGGACAGTATCCGGGCAGCATGAGAGGGATTCACACCTAAAGCCCAATTAATAATTTTCATCATGGCTTCAGGAGCCAAGCGGAAAACGGAGAGTCGGCGCAAAGATAATTTGCTTGTGACTCAGCCGGAAAGTTTGTAATACTACTGCTGAAAGCATTTTGCTGTAAGGCCACAGATTTCTCAGACGATTCTGTCACATCCGCCTCAAGATAAAGCGTTATGTTGTGAAACCGTTAGAGAGGGATCTGTTTAAATGAGCAGGTGCAATGCAAAGAAAAAGGCTGAGTTGCACTGCAGGACGTCCTGCAATAGGAGATACACCTGTTCAGGTGACATTTAGCTCAGGAAATGTCAAGCGTAACTGTGTGCGCTTCTTAATTTCATGTATTATGCATCGCTTTAAAATGTGTGATTTGTGAGGAGTGTGGGGAGTTTCTAAACTTTTACCAAATTACTAATCTATCCACATCTCTGTCAATGCACCACTGATGTTAAAAAAAAAAAAAAAAAAAAGGAGAGGAATGAGTCATCTATGCATTACCGGTCGAAGGTTTGGAGTCAGTATTAGGAAATTAATACTTTTATTTATCAAGAACACATTTATAATGTTAGAAAAGATTTCTATCTCAAATAAACTGTTGTTTTGAATATTCTATTTATCAAAGAATCCTAGAAACAGAAATGTTAATCAGCATAACTGATTTCAACACTGATCAGAATCAGAAAGAGCTTTATTATTATTATTTCAAGTACAATAATAAGAATTGTCTTGCACATCTAATCATAAACTAAAGCGATTTCTGAAGCATCATCTGACACTAAAGACTGGAGTAGGCTTAATGATTATAAAAAACATTAATATGTCATAATATTAGCCTACTGTCTTTACTATGTATAATACACTATATTACAAATGCAGCCTAGGTAGCATAAGAAGAAACATATTCCAAGCCCAGAATTTTTAATGGTAATGTAAAAATGAAAAAGTAAACAATGAGTAAAGTGAATAACAATATGAAAAAGTTAAATTCTATCTATCTCTGAGCTCCATCAGGCAGTCAACACAAAATCTTGTATTGATTGACAGTAGAGGCCATTGTCGCTCATGTGAGGTTGTGCACCTGTGGAGCTCCAACTTTTAAATCAATTCCTTCCTGTTCCCTATAGAGCAAGACACTTCACCCCAGAATATAGGAGTCCCTGTCTGCCATCAATCAATAGAGCTGGATCTGTCAATACTACGGTAAGAAACTTCAGCTCAGTGACACGTAGTGACATTTTGGTGTTGGTAGGAGTGAAATAAGCCACGTTTGGTGAAAAGGAAAACGTGCATTTACCCATTTGATTTTATCAAGCAAGTTTCAGTCCTCGTAATTATACCCTACGCTGTGACAAAACTATTTCTATTTTATAAGATGATTCTCATTCACATTTTTGGCTTTCTTTAGTTATGCATTTAAAGATAGTTGCTATTAGCCTTCGTGTAGAAATAAGTTCGCTGTATGAAATATCTATAACGATACTTGAGAGCCATCTAGTGGCCAAATAATGCAACGACAACAAACAGCTAGAAACTCGTGAAACCGGCAGAGGAATAATCCACTCATTTATTCTAACAACGACCAAAACAATTGTGCATTCGTTTAATTGCATTTTATGTGAATGACCACCATTATATAGCATTTTAATGAAAGAACAGAGAATGCACTTTGATGAAAGGAAAAAAAAATACACAGCTCAAACATACCCATAATCCTTCTAGAATGTCCAAACAGACCAGTGAGCCAGACCAAACTTTTATTTGCTCCTCTTTTCTTTTTTGGATACAGATTACACTCAGGAAGTTGGTAATTCATTTGTATTTTTATATTCAACATGGCACAGAGCAGGGTAAAGTATGGGCAAACATAACATGATGTAATTAAAAGCTTACTCAAACTTATCATGCAACAAAAAAGAGAAGAGTTTTTTTTTACTATATAAATGTTGCATCAAAGCAACTTTACTCAAGTTCAGATTTCAATCTTTCACTTTCTCAAAAACTTCTGCATCAAAACAGAAAGCGGCTTCGAGACTCGGCTCGGCTCACAACAATTTAAAGCTGTTGAGTGTCTTTGAACAGTTCAAAGTGATTTATAATAGAAAAACACTGCTGACAAGTCTCACACAGTGTATGTGAGCAACAAAACAAACATTTTCCCAAGTTTCTTTAAAAGTCAAAACATTTATATGCAGATCCTGTTTTTGATTGAAGTTTTAACAAAACTTTTTTCAGTGGTATTATTGACATTGTAAAGCTAGTCCTTTCTTTCATAATTATCCATTATATTTACACAAAGCTTACACACTAGTAATGACCTTTTGCTGTTGGGTGAATATTAATTACACTTCACAATAAGTTTCAACTAGTTAACATTGATGCAATAGATAGCATGGACAAATATTGAATAATATTTTAATACTTGAATAATACAGGTTTACTAAATTAATTTCTATATTAATACATTTACCTTAGGCAAAATACAAAATCCTGTGAAAATGTCATCAATTAGTTCATGAACCTGGTACATATAAGGTTAACCAACTGAGCCTCATTGTAAAGTGTTAGGATTTCTCAGTTTGACAGTTTAGTATTGAGCAGTATAGAGGGACAGTATGTTGTGTGTGTGCAGTGCTGAGACTCATGGGGATGATCTTCAATATTCTTTAAATGAAGAGGAAACTGGTGTACTCATAAATGCAGGGTGAGTACATAAACATAGGTAATAAAAACCTATGTCCTCTTCAAAATGTCTTTTTGAAGAGTCTGAAAGCTTTTGAACTCTGAATGAAGTTCATAAATACTTCCTGATTCAGGAAAGGCACAAAACATTTCCAGCCTGAGTGATTAGTTGTCCCATTGCATGTCCACTGAAAAGAAATAGCATTCATTTCTTCACATCAACAAAATAGGAGTAGATTGTAACATCACTTCCTGTCAGCCCTTTTCACCGTTTCTTAAGGTTTAGGAGAAGTGTATCCCAGCAGAGTTGAATGCATGAAGAAGCCTACCATAAAATACGGATGCAGAAAAGATATTTAAAAAAAAAAACAACGAAAAGCATTTTTATGAAGAACAGTGCATCATACTTACACCATGAAATCATCTATATCCATGGAACGTGCCCTCTTGTCACTAAACTTTGACTCTTGAAGGATGCTTTCAATTTTCTTAGCAATGCTGAAATCCTGTTGTATTTCCTGCAATAAAAATTTGGAAACTTGGGACTTCACCCATGTTCATTTTGCATCTCAATTAAATCAAACTAGATGCAAGGTTGTATTTGTACTTCATAATAAGACAAAAATACTATGGAAGAATATTTCTTGCAATGTATGCAACATTTAATGCTATGACTATGAATTTAAGGACTTTCAGCCTTTAATTTGTAGAAGGGTGAATAAAGACTTCTTAAGACCCACAAAAGCCATGAATATAATAGTGTCTCAAGTCAAGTACATTTAAAATGTCAAAGTGAAGCAGACTCACTATGTTGTGCACAGAGCAATGGATTCTGTAGTTCTTCTCCAATAACTGTTCAACTGCAGCAGACCTACATTAAAAAAAACATTCTGTATCATGACTGGACAGCTTCTTAAATTCATTACTATCGATCGCTTCGCAAAACACCATTTAGGGATTTCTTACTTGAAGGCAGCACTGAGTGTTTTGTTCTTTCTGACAAATGCAATTCTGACAAGACCATCCCATTCCTTTAAATGTGGAAATACAAGATTATGTAATTTCCAATAACTGCAAAGTCAGCATACACACTTTAATTAATGCCACTTACCTGGAAGTTGATAGGCGGTGGAGGATTTTTGGGCTCTATTCTCACCACGCTGGACTCTACTTTTGGAGGTGGTCTGAAATTGTTCTTTCCCACCTTCATAAGCATAACATTTTAGTGTAAGATTTCACATATGAATTATAATGAGAATGCATTAAATGAATCTGAACAGGCACCAACCTTCATGAGGTGGTCCACACGAGCTAGGAGCTGTGTGTTGATGGACAGCCTGCAGTATAGCTTGTCTCCAGGTTTAGCCACCAACCGCATGGCAAATTCCCTCTGGAACATCAGCACAGCACACCTATGGATAAAATAAATACAAGACACAACTGAAACTGATATAACTTTTCATTATTATTTTCCATTGTAATGCAGTGGGTTTTAACTGGTTTTATAAAGTCGTAGACAGTATAATGGGAGAAAAATGCCAGTATTTTTTAGTTTAAAGAGTAAAACAGTAGTTTGTTTACTCTATTCTACATTCACGTTTACAGAACCAGCCTAAAAAAATGTTTATCGAGTTTCTTACCTAAAAAACGGTCTGTGAAGTAACAGCTTGAATACAAAAGGTGATGATATCTAGAAAAAAAATCTCAATGTGAATCGCCGTGATTTGGTAACACTTTGTAAACATTGTAATACATTTACATGACATACTTCTAAAGTTCATCTCAGTTATTGTTCATTTCAACATTTACGCATATTATTAAAAACCAGATCTGTTAAATATTATCTATTGGACCTGAAATAATAGGAACAAAAACATGAACAGTTGTTACAATAACAAATGTTAAAAAAAAATAATAATGAAAACTGGAGGAAATCTCTGAACCACTACCTGATATGGCAAGTTAGCCACGCAGACATCAAAAAAGGGAAGCTCCGTCTTGAGGACATCTCCTATTAGGATCTGAAGCTTGTTTTGCATTGGCCTGCATTGAACACAGATTTTTTCAATCAAATTGATTATTAAATTCAATCTTGATAACACTGGCAATAAATGTGTATGAAAAACACTCACGTGCACTGGACTCTTTTTTGAAGCTCAGCAACAAGCCTGGTGTCCAACTCACATGCAACCACCTTTGAATTACAACAAATAAAGAAATTGTTTTGATTTGGGGGAAAATAATCCAAATAAAGTCTATGAATTGCTACTGAAAAATCCTGCAGTAAACATTTAAAGTAACTTATTTACTTTCTTGGCTTTCTCCAGAAGTTTGACAGTCATGTTACCAGTTCCAGGACCAACTTCCAGAACCACATCTGTTGGTCGTAATGCTGCCTGCAAAGACATTTTGCGTAAAATCAACACACTGATCATTATTATGTAGCAGTGTAGTGACACATACAGAGAGCTGTCACTTTTTTTGGAAGAAAATTGACTTGGCAGAAATATTAAATGGAAATTTTGACTGAAAATATCAAAATCCACATTACCGACCTTCTCTATGATGCCGTTGACAACAAGCGGATTTTTTAAAATATGCTGACCAATACCAGTATTGAACATAATTCCTGAAACGGATGAGTAAACATAAACAAATAGAAACATTATTTATGGTCCAAATAACACGTTTTATTTTCTTAGTCACACAGCATACATAACATAACATGAACGTAACCTACCTTGACTCTTCACTTCCTGGTGTTGTCGAGATTTTTTCTCAGCTTTAACCTTCGGCATTTTGATAAGTAATGTTTGAGATTCCAAAACTGTTAAATGTACAGTACAAATGTGTGAACAAGTTTACTCTATCATAAACACGTGCAGCAACTGCTGGCTTTAGCTCCTTTGGTTTCTCTCAGCTGATCGGATGGAAATCAGTCGACAGCCTCGAGCTCCCTCTGGCGTTGTGGGGGACGCGTGGCGGAACCGGAAGTGACTTCCAGTGCTGTTTTGCGGGTTCATTTTCGCGGCAATCCGAACGTGATGCAAACATTGAGGAGGAATATGACAGCTGTTTTTTTATTTTAATATAGAAGGTAATTTTCTACTTTTTCTTTAATTTCGCCCTTTATCTTCCGTTGAATAACATTTTATTTAGAAAGTAAAATATGTTGTTAAGTTATTGTGTTTAGCGCTAGTTAGTTCAGTGTTTTAATTAACGTTAGCTGAACTCTACGTTAATATTTCTCTCTGATACAATTACGACTGACGAAATCTATCATTTTGCACATGTATGCATTTTCTTGCCTCTGTTCTTAAGTTACAGATTCTTGATATTTGAACATCAGAGACACAATAACAATGGTTTCAGTCACTGCAGAGGACATCAAATCTGAACTGGACACTTTCAACATAGCCTTCAACAATGACACTGTGGATAAAAGTAAATGTCAAGTTTGTTTTTTATATGTTAATATATTATTATAAATTACGAATATAGTGAATTTATGTAATTTGTATAATAAGAAGAATATATGAATGTGTATAAATAGTGCCCCCCACTAATATTGACTCCCTTGGTAAATATGAGCAAAGGCACTGTTGATCTTTTTGATATTTTGTTCATGTTGGCCACAATTATTGGCACCCCTAGAAATTCTTATGAGTAATATATCTCTAGCATGAAATTATCAAACCATGGCTTCCTGTTCCACAGGATTATAACTATTAGGAACACAAAGGCCAGATTACCTTAAACATCCATCACAAGGAATAAAACTAGATAATGTAGTTCTGATGTGCTGAACAAGAATGTTGAGCTTCACAAAATATAAAGTGGCTATTAGAAAAGAGCTAAAGCATTGAAAATCTCCATTTCCACCATCAGATCAATAATTAAGAGGTTTCAATCAGCTAAAAATGTTACAAATCTGCCTGGAAGATGATGTGTGTCTATATTGTCCTAACGCACCATGAAATCATTTATTTGTGTGTATGTGTTCATTTATATGTATATGTAAAACTAATAATTGTCTATATTTGTCGTATGCTATAATATCTGTCTCTTGTAGTGTTGGAGCAGTGTTTGTGTCACAGGCTAAAGGGGGAAGATATCGTATGTGAGTGGTTTGCCTTCAGCTCCAGTAAAGCTCAGCTGCCTCTCACTCTTGATAATCTGGACCAGTTTGAACATGAAGTTAGTAGAAGTGTGCAAAACATGATAACTGCAACACAAATGCTCTAAAATCTCCAGAGATGACTTAACGAGTAAGAAACACTGTGTTTCCCTGCTTACTTGATGTACTCCTTACAGATACTGAAGAAGAAAAGGCCTAAAGGCTCATCAAAGGGAAGCCAGTTTAACAAGACAAGAGACATAAACTCTATCCAGGAACTGTATCCTTATCACTCAGCCCATCACTGGGTTGAATGTGATGCAATTTATATATTTTTTTTTACTATAAATGCTCAAAGTAAATTTCTTAACAGAGTCACACAGAATCCGAGCAGAAGAGGAAGAGGAGAACTTGTTGGATTCCTATTCAACACCTGCCAAAGTAAGAACAATTGGGAAACAGATTAATATGGGAGACTTGATGCAAATGCAAATGGGACAATAGAAAATTTTGCATAGCTCAGCTCTTAAAAGTAGACCCAAATTATTTATATAATCTGTCATTTTCAGTAAAATGAATTTTTCTCTCTTGGAAACTGGATTGGAAAGAGAGCACAAATTGAAGTGTCTTATTATCTCTATGTGACTGCAGGGTTCTCAGAAGCGAGCGCTGACCACCCCAGAACATCCTCAGTCCAAGAGAGGTGTGGCCCGGCTCACCAGTCCCAGTCTATTGCTGTCACCTGCCAGCTTCTCACCAAGGTAGTGAAATCATCAAACATTTATTCAGATTTGACCATATGAGGTCTTTATGAGGAAAAATCAACCTGATCTTCCAAAAGTTACCTTTAAAGACAGTGTGGAATAATTAGCATGGTAACCTTTTAACTACCTGATGATATATTTATATACTATGTGTAGTGCAACCCCTTCCCAAAAGTACGGCATGCGTGGTGGGCGAGGAGAAGTGGTTTCGTCGTTTGGGGCGGTGCAGGGTCCTCGCTGGACGGGTAAAGGACAGAGCGCTGTGAGGGTTGAGATGCTAGGAGGAGGAGAGAATTCACTCATCAGCAGCTACAAATACATGTTCCAGAGACTGAGAGATGTGCGGGACGGTGAGGCCATGTTCTTGTTCTTTTCCAAATGTGCATTGTCATGTGGATTCTTCCAAAATTACTATAACAGTAACAGGCGGGATGTAGATTTGTGTATGCAGTGCATGAAACATACAGGTTATGATATTTATGTATGTTCTCTATCTTGTCTATAGTTTTGACCGAAAAGATTGAAGAACTCGGAGAGGAATTGCAAAGTCATTTTAACATAGAGGACTTCTCTCCAGTTTCATTACCTGTTCAGGTACAAGCGCAGATATGAAAGTGAAGTGACTAGCAGCCAGGTATGCCAAGTGCTCTGCTTTTAACCCACACACACAGCAGTGAACACACACACCTGGAGCAGTGGGCAGCCAAAGCTGTGGTGCCTGGGAGATGTTTGACCTGGAACTCAAACCTCTCTATGATTAGGCCATGACTTCCCCCATATTATTAAGTTAATGAGAGATTATTAAAGAAAAGTCTAAATGATATTTTTGAAGTGATAAAAAGGCAAATATCTGTCTGTAAAAGTTAATTATGCTCTTGCAGGATAGCATCACAGTGCTGGGGCAAGTGTGCTGTGATAGTAATGGCAAGCTCAATGCCCAATCTGTGCTCCTGGAGGCCGGACAGGAACAGGGGGGCAGACAGGTTCCTGTGGATCTGTCTGAGCTCAAAGAGTTCTCACTTTTTCCTGGACAGGTGAGATACACACCTACTATTTGATGCATATTTTTTATATTTATTTTATGTTTGTAGTTATCTTATTTATCTTGTAATATATTTATATTCAATTTCATTTTAAGGAACCAGAATTATTAGCAATTCATTTAAAATTCTGATTATATATCATAAACATTGTGTATCAGGATGCCCCCCCCCATCTTTAATATATATATATATATATATTTTTTTTTTTTTTTTTTTGTAGGTTGTTGTGATGGAAGGTATGAATCCCTCTGGGGAGAAGTTTGTTGCTACAAAAATATACGAGGTATCTCTCACAATTAGCATTTTTTTTTTAATTAAACCCGTTTGGGTTAAGACACAATTTGTTAACTTTTGAGTTATGATATTTATTCTCTGATTTGTTTCTTTACCAGGGTATTCCCCTGCCTTTTTACTGTCCTATCGAAGTGAAACAAGAAATGGATGAGGGTAAGACTGGTGAAAATGTATTAACTTCACTGTTAAAATCAATGCTCATATTAAACTCTTCATAACACAATTTTTTAGTGTCTGAGCCTGTGATGGTCATGATGGCTTGTGGGCCATACACCCCTTCTGAAAGTATGACCTATGACCCTCTGATTGACCTCATTACTATCATCAATAAAGATTGTCCTGATGTGTGCATTCTGGTAGGTACATTTATTTCTTTATCTTAAGACTGTGACTGCTATTTTAATACAATTTATGTATGACTAGTAATTAACTCTTTATTTGTCTTATAGTTTGGGCCTTTTGTTGATTCCAAACATGAACAGATTGAGGTAAAACAGGTTTTGTGCATTTTTGAAATTTCTGTATCAACATTTTTTATGATGGCCACAAATCTAACCACTTAATGTTCAACAGAAAAACCAGGTAACAGAATCATTTGAAAACATCTTCAAGAGATGTGTGGACAGCATAGTAGAAGGAACCAAAGGGTGTGTATATTAATTTTTCTTATGCTTTCTTTAGCTCATAATGTACAACTCTGAGTTTTCATTGAATGCATTCTTTTATTATAGATCAGGATGCAGGTTAGTG
This sequence comes from Enteromius radiatus, assembly GCA_032357445.1. Lineage (NCBI taxonomy): Eukaryota > Metazoa > Chordata > Actinopteri > Cypriniformes > Cyprinidae > Enteromius > Enteromius radiatus. Next base: position 6,747,490 of record JAUCMS010000145.1, on the reverse strand, counting down.
TTTGTGCCTTCTCAGAGGGATGTCCATCATCATTACATTTATCCTCAGCCACCCTTCAACCTGACCAACCTCAGCAAAGATGATTCAGCGGTGAGATGATTAGCTAAATGCTTTGTCTATTTGGCCGTCCTATTTATTTTTAAGTGCTGGTGATTAATATTTTATCTATTTGTGTGATTCAGGGCTACCTTAATTAGACAGATATGGTTTTATTTCAATTGTGCTTAAACTGAATAATTCAACCATTTCTATGTCTGCTCTTATTGGTCATATATGCATTTTCTACCCCTAGCGAGTGACCTTAGCTCCTGACCCCTGCACGCTCCTCATTGGTAATGTGACATTTGGCCTGACCTCTACAGACATTCTGTTTCATATGGGAGCTGAAGAGATCAGCAGGTAATACTACTGAATCAGCGAGTAATTATTTCTTAAAAACAACCTACAACTGACAATATGAACTTGCATTATTTATTAATGTTCAGTAGAGTGAGTGAGCAAAAGCACTGATTTATGGTATAATTCTGTTTTTTGCAGTGGCACAGGCACAGAACGTTTCTCAAGGATCATGAAACACATGTTGACCCAAAGAAGGTTAGTACAGCATATTCATTTCTCAACTTTTAAAGAGAATTATCCTCAGGTTTGATTAGTAGTAAAATGTCGTTTACCTGTGCTCTTCTCTGCTATTGTTTTTTTTTTAGCTACTATCCTCTCTATCCTCCTGCGGAGGAAGTCAACATGGATTATGATAAGTTTCAGCAATTCAGCCACATGAACCTCACGCCTGATATTCTTATCGTTCCTTCTGAACTTCGGTATTTCATCAAGGTAAATCACTCACATTTCAGATGCGTTGATGCCTGGCTGGCTGACTGACTGGAAAACTAATTTGGCATTATTTCTCAGGATGTGATTGGCTGTGTGTGTGTCAATCCTGGTCGTCTCACTAAAGGACAGGTGGGAGGGACTTATGGAAGGTTGCTCATTCAGCCAAACCCTGCACTGATGGAGGGGAAGAGAGTGAGCCCATGTATAGCAGGACAGGTGGTGAAAATATGATACAAGATATCTTTCCTACTGCTAGAACTTTATTAAATCATGTCTGTATTTTTTAGATCTGTATTAAAACTTTTCACTTAAAGTGGCTGGAAAATAAAATACTTGATAAAAGACTGTTTTGTCCAGTTACCATCAAAACTTGATGTTATTCTTCAAACAATGTATTTTTCCTCTTTTCTATCATTGGCGTTAATGAATGTTTAAAAGACAACTGGCCATTAAGGTATTCAGGTCTGGCTTGATTCTGAGGGGAGTTTTAATTGTTGTATAAACCCATTTCTTTCAAATGCATGGCATTACAGAAATAAAACTGGTAGTGAAAGCGGTTATATATCAGCCTTTATTCAAGTCTGAACGTTATTTACATTAAGTAAATTCATTGGATGCAGTTCATTTCTCACATTCAGAATGCTACTAAAACGTTCTCAAATGATCTATCATAAAAAGCTTAACTATACATTACACTGAACATGGAAACAGTGAGCACATTTACATTAATTGGAGAACCGTGTTCAAACAGGTTTTCACTTGGGAATGTTTTCTAGTCCCATAGCAATGTCCCTTAATTTCGGATCATCACTCCAGTTGACTTTACTGGCCAGGATGATTCCCTGAAAGCATAGGTTCAAAATGCAGTACTTTTAAATAAATAGACAGCAAGGTCAATTAGAATTAAATACACAAGCAAACATTGAGAAGCCACATACCCGCAACACATTTTGTAAAATGGTAGTGACCTTCTGGTATTTCTGTAAGACTGCTTCAGCTCTTTCCTTTGCTCTCTGTTGAATTTCTCCTTGGTTCTCCTTCACCTGTTTCAACTCATTTATCTCCTGCATTTTCTTTTTAATTTGTCCTTTTAGTTCTAGGAAAACATGAATCAGGACGTTTTCTATGAAACTGCAAAATCACAGCAGAAAATGCTTTCAAAAATCTGCAACAAGTATTAAAATGATAAGTACCAAGTCTTTCCTTTTGAATATCTGTGATCTGGTCCTGAAGCTCTCGTGTTTCCTGGAAAAAAAAAAAAAAAATCAGTAAATTAATTATCCTATAGCAATAAAATTGTTTAGAAACTGAATTATTCATAAAATGTCAATGTTAAAAATGTCAAAGTTCTTTCTAATAAAAATATAGCAGAGTGGGAAATGTCCTACCTTGACAATTTTTATAGTCTTTTCACAGAGCTCAGTGTTCTGATGGGTCAGTTCTTTCAGTGCCCTGTATGATGAAAGATATTATTACAGTTGGGATAACTAAATATCAAACTACATAGATCAGATTTATTTAAATTAGGATTCCCTCACTCAGCATCTGCGTCATTCTGAATCATCTTTTCTGTGATGACGTTCCAAATCTGCATTCTACACAAAAAACAAAGAATCACTTTGGACACTGGATTGCAAAAAGAACAAAAAAAATGACGCTTGATACCACAGAATCCTTACCTGTTCAATACCAGTGTTTTGTTGAAATATGAGAGCCTTGCCTGCTCTATTTCACTTTCAGACTTGGATCTATTTTTTAAAAATAGGAATAAAATTATATTTTAGAGCATACAATATATATACAAACATACATATTAATAGATTCAAACACACTTACGGGTCTGCATCGTCTTCACAGGACTCTTTATGTTTTCCTTAGAAACAAACACTACAATTAGCATAAGATTAGTTATTAGTAGTCAATATTTACGTACATGTTATTTATTCACATTTAAGCTTACCCATGCTGACTTTAACATTCATTTCAAAACACTGATTTTCCATTATTTCTTTCATTCTTGAAAAGAGAGAAAATAAGACATGAAAGACACATACTGAGTATAGTTACACTTATCTATTACATATTGCTCAACATTGGTGCAAGAAGATAAAGATCACGAAATGAAACTATGAAATAATGGAAAATCACTTTAATAAACGTGTTGGTGTCACCCCATCAGAAGCTGATGCTGTATCTGGAACAATGTTGTTCATTTCAGCTGGATCAGTATCTGAGGGTTCATCAGGATGGCTGAGACTCATCTTTGTATACGTTATCTGTGCAGAAATAAAAACACCACAAATAACGTTACTATTCAAATTTCTGCTGAGGGTTTCAGAGACCCTAGATATAGATTCGTACATAGATTTTATTTAAGAATTGTCTTAGATACAAAATATATAACTGAGGATAATAGCAGAGGGTAAAAGCATCAATAATAGCTGTTAAATTAGCTTTAATTAGGACAAATGTTCTCGTACCGTATAACCAATGAATTTTGTTGACTTCCCAGCTGTATATACAATAACTTATAAAGATTTTTTTTTTAAACTACACTAACCAAGTAAGTGTATTTAAACAACTTTCCGCTTCACTTACCGTCGCTTTCTGTTACTGCTTTTGTTTACTAATATTACTTATTGCAAGCCTCCAAGCCGCGCGACTTCAAATACGCTGCCGCCAGGAAGTGGCGTCACTTGACCATCATGTGACCACCGTGATCCTCGAAACCCCGCCTACCTGCATCAAACTAAGCATGAGCAGAAATAAAGGGTTGGCTGTCATAGGCCACTATCAGCACAGTGTTTAGTGTGTTTTGGAGGTCAACATGGGAAAATAAGGTTATGATACAATACTAGATAGCGTCTTTTTGGTAAGACTGTTTGTTCATTGTGTTTATTATGATGCGTGGCTCTGTAGATCTGAAATGTAACGTTAGCGTTATTTTAGAGGCAGAACCACTTGTGATTAATGTTAGCAGGATGAGCTATTGTACAATAAGTTCATTTTGCGTTTTGCTGCAGTAATATATTATTTATGTGTGATATCAAAGCCCAATAGTTAAATACATTCGCATGTATGTGTGCATGAATTGACAGCCTGCTTCCATGTGATTCAGTAATGTGACCGCTTCTCTGCTCCAGACTCGCACTTTATCAGTAAAGGTAACGATTGTAGTTGTTTATGACTAAATAATGGAACGTTTAAGCAATAACTGTCATTTATGATAGTCCTTACATGTCCTCGTCTGGTTTGTTCTGGGTCGAGTCTTTTCAGTGAATCAATTGAGTCGGTTTGTAGAAACGGTCTGAAGAAACAGCTCTTTTAAACGAACTGTTCAAAGGAACCGATTGGAGGGAACGACTCAGACTTCGGTCATATCAGCTTGTTTGAAGCGTTGAGTTATAATACAACAGTGCTCTCTTCTGGTTGCTAATGCATCCACTTTGTGGTGTTGTCTGTGTGTGTCTGAACCGGAAGCAGTGTTCGGATGTCGTCATGGGAAGCAAAGTGAGTGGCAAGATGGCAGCTGCCAGTCGGGTCGTGCAGGTAAACACTCGCTTCTGTTTGTACACTGAGTATTTTGTTGTGACATTTCTTTCATATGGGTGCACTGATGAAACGATTATCCCTTATCTATAAAGTATTGAATAATTTTGATCTTAAGTGTTTTTACTTTACCAAAACGGATTGATTTCCATGGTTTGACAGATGCCCTTGTGAGCAAACCAAATATATTCTCTTTATATTATTTCTTTTCTGCACATTAAGCATTGAGTACAGTAAGTACAATAAAATACAGTCTCTAAAAGATTTTTATGGCTGTTAAAGCATATATATACAGGGTTTCTGCAGCTTAATTAAAACTTAGTTTTCACCTTCACCTTTCCGAAATTTAAAGCAATAAACGTCTTGAATCAGAGCAGAAAAAAAATATATATCCAAATGTATGTAAATCTCACATTACTTTAGATGCAAAATAAAGATATCAAGTCTGGGTTTCTTAGCATTGAATTTTATGATTAAAACAAGAACAAATGTCAGTGGCATGTTTGTTTGTTTGTTGGTTGCAGATGTTTATTCTTTTTATTTTGATCAAATTCACTGAAAAAAAAGATTTTGGCGGTGAGTGAAAGGGCTTGAAAATATCTTAAACAACTCTTAAATGATCAAAAGTCTTCAATTTATCTTCCTGAAACCTTTTAGCCAAGTCAATGCCAACTGTTTTGTTTTACTGTTTGGATTTGGATTACTCATTGGATTTATTTATTTGTAGGTTGTGCGACCTCATGCACCCTTAATTAAATTTCCAGATCGGAAGGGCGTCCCTAGGCCGAATGGTAAGTAACAAACGTATATGTTGCTGTCATTAAACTTAGTTAATTTTTATTTATTTGACATTTAAGTCTTCAAAATGCTAAACAATAGAAAGAGCAGTAAAAGACAACAAACAATAACCATGGTTGCAAACATTAAAGCTGTCTCACTTTGTTGGTAACATATTTTCCATGTGCTGTATTTCCAGTACAAGAGACACTAAAGGTGCTTGCAGCCAGTCTCCCACTGATCTCCCCATCCGCACCTCCACCTACAGCATCGATATCACCTCCACCCAGACCCCCGGGACCTGTCAGCCAACTGCCTGGCACCCCTGACAGCTTTGATGTAGTTAAAGATCTCCCTCACAAATACCGCAGAAGAAACCTTGGGTTAGATGAAATGGACTACATCCAGGTTGTTCACTTTAGTTTGAAATGACAGTAACTGTAATGGTTGTAGTAGTGTAGTAATGGTTTTTAATAAAATAGAAAAAAAAATGGACATGAACCAAACCACTGATAATGATCTTTTTCTTTTTCTTTCAGCGTGGTGGGCCAGAGTGACACTTGTCTGGTCTGATTTATTCAATCAGACTCAAGAAAATAAGAAAATCAGTTGCCTGCCCTACTTTTTTTCTTTTTTTTTTTTTTTTTTTTGATGTAAGAGTTCATAATACATTATACTGCAAGCCAAACTAATTCAATTACAGTTTTATTGTACATACATATTGACAGCTGTAAAGCCTGTGCTTGGTTGTTTCATAATTTAGATGCTGTATTTACATTAAAATGCAGAACTCTTTGCCACCTTATTCTTCAGTCCATCTGTTGTTTAATGTTTACTGGCTACAACGTCCAGCACTTCCACTGAACCTACATGAACAGAGTTTATGAATCTCTTCTTCCGTTGTATTATATGTTCTGCATTCAGAGAAATGCCAGCATATTCTACAGGTCTAAACGATATGGATCACTGATTATTGTGAAACTGAAAAATTAAAATATTTACTAATTTTTGAAATTTCCAGTTTCTGTTTTTTTTCCTTTTCTTGCTTTATTTGGCTAATTTTAGTATAGGTTGTTTTTTTTTTACTGAAGTGGGATGTCATGTTATTTTCAGTCAAATTACCACACATTTGTTTCCAGATCTTTTATTTCTGGAGCTTTTTACACCAAGTAATAAAGTACAACAAAAATACAAAATAATGAAAACCAAACAAAAAGCAATACAATTATATGTACATATTTTATAAACAATAGATATCTGAATAATTCTGTAATTATGATTGTCTGTATATATGGATATCTATAGGATTTGTTGGTTTATTCACTCCATCGTTGAATTCCTTAAATTCTAAATTAAATATTTAAAACACACACACACATACCCAAATCCACTGAGAACACTACCAAACTTCTCTCAATATTTTTAAGATGTAAAATGTTTACTTCTATAGGTCAAAACAACCTGTACATTCTGTTATTTTAGTTTGTCTTTAAATTGAAACAATCTGCAAATATTTGGGGATAAATGTACTTCAGCAAAGCTGAAGTTCAATGTATCATTTATAAAAAGTACTAATACATAATAGTAGGAGCACAGACACTTGAAAGTATGAAAATAAAAACTTTTTATATGAGCACCAAGTACTACATTTGTTGTATGTGGAGCATGATAAAGTTCTCTGCTGGATGTACAGACACTGGAAACATTTAGAACAAAAATCTGACAGAGAGAAACTCTTTGTAGTGCTTTCTAACTCCTGTCAAGGAATAATGGCATCTACAGATCCATTTTGATCATCGTCTGTATTCGCAGCTCCAAACATGCTACTAACAAGTTCTTCTCTATGTATTAACAATGTAGATGCACGAGACTTTCAACTCAACTTATAATTGCAACTACAGTGCATTCAATAGAAAATAGACTCTTCACATTACTAATAGCAGCCGTTAAGAATCAGGAGTAAGAATCACGGTGAACAAATTAAACTCCTCAATCTATTGAGCAAAGAGATGAACAAATGGGTTTAAATGGGAGTTGTCCATAAATCATTTCTACAATTTTCCATCTCTCTCCATCTCCCAAAAAACTAAATCAGCATGCATCTTTTTGACGTCTCTTACTGCAATAAACAAAACAAAGATGAAAATGAGCTATGAATATTGTAAGACTTTACAGAAGTACAACAATCTATACATATCTACATATTATTGCCATAAACAAGACCATTTTTCAGCATTCTGCATTCCCCTAAGTCAGGGCTTTTAGTATACAAATTAATTCTACGGTAAATTGTTTTAAAATGCAAATAACAGGAAGGACCCGAGCTCAGAGGCAGTATCGGTTTTGATACAGTGCGGCAAGCTGACTGCTTTTTGGCAATTAATATTAATCAGCTTGAAATATGTCAGAAAAATCAACAAGAGTCCAATCTGCTTCATGCATACAATATACATCAATGGTAAAGAGCTTAAGACCAAGCTTAACATAATGAGAGGTAAAGAGTGATTAGCAATTAGCTCAATTAACATTCAGGTGTTCTCAGTACCCCTGGCAGCTACAAAATATACATAATGCATAGCTGAAAATAAAAAGTAACACTGGTTTAACCGGTACTAAAGCGCCTGCAGTTTAGAGCACCAGCAGAAGTTACTGATGATTGGTAAATAAAAATAACCTGTGATATTAATGAGTAGCATTTAAATAGCTTCATAAGCTCAAAGGGGAATCATAAACATCACTTCTTACTGTCTGATATTTATACACAACTAATGATAATACTGTTAAGTGCAGATGACTGGCCTATAGAGTCAATCTGTCTAATATAATGATATTGAAGCTTACATTAGTTTTGAGTGCCAAATCTTGGGCAAAAAGAAAGCTTGGGGACTGGAAAAATGTACATTTTTTTACAGCGCGCAGTTGAGAAAGATTCAATCTGTTAATTTCAGTCATGCTACTTGAGAATTAAGCAGAATATAAAAAGGGGGGGGGGGGAAATAGGAGGAAAAGCATCAAACCCCAGAGGAAAAAAAAAAAAAAAAAAAAAGTTACTTACACTAAACATCCTAACCTGAACACCAACCAATAACAAGATCCAAAATTTGGATAGTAAAAAACACTGATATCTCAAGGATTCCTTAAGAAAAAAAAAGGCCAAAATATCTAAGCAACTTGAAGTGCTCTTTGTTTTTTGTCTTTTGCTTCAAAGAAATCACTATTTTCAATTACAAAAGCTAGTTTCCTGATATACAAAATGCTACATTTCCCAAGGCTTAGTCTATCTTGGGTGGTGTAAACACTGAAAAAAGTACCAAGTTTTGAAACAAACACGCATACATGAAAAATCCTAAAACAGCAACAACAACAAAAATGCAGTTTCGGTGGCAGCGATGACTTTGACTTTTTAACTTAAAGATGCAGGCGTCGGGATGAGTACAGTAAGAGACCACGGCTCTCTGCTCCAGCATTTGGGTTTAACTGTGTATCACCGAAGACAAAAAGGATATTAAATATCTGAAGGACCAGAAAAATAAATTTAAACTCTTGAGAAATCAAGATTTCTTAGCTCTGTACAATAAAGACATCACTGATGTCATATTACAAAAGAAAAAAAAAAAGAAAAGTATATTCATATATATATAGAGATTTTTTTTTTAATTTAAAAAAGAACTAATAGTCAGTGAGTGGATGAATGTGTGTCTGGATGGCAGAAGAGAGTCAGTCGGACTGAAGTGCAGTGTGTTGGTGGTGTCGTGAATGAGAGCCGAGAAAACCGTTAGTTTCGCTGCTCCCTATGCTGCTGAAGTCTGTGACTGACACTGCCATTGTGGCACCTGTAATGCGATGTGCGTGTCTGCCCTCGAAGTCCAGGTTAGTAACAGACACGTCGTTGATGAAGGATTCCGAAAGGCCCATCTTGAGCCTCTTGGAGGGCCGTTCGCAGTCTTTGGTGCTGCACACGCTGATCTGGCCCAGGTCTGAGCGGTAGAAGCCAGAATCTAGCATGTTGAGGCATCCACTGTCCCCGTTTGTGGCGTAGCTGAGCTGATCGTCGTGGTTCAGGGCTCCTCGGTGTAAACTCTCCAGAGGGGGGAAGTATGGGGAGTCTAAACAGCTTATGTCTCCTGGACCATTGCACACAGTTGCTACGCTGTTACTAATGGCTGCAAGAACAAAAATGGGGAAAGAAAGCAATTTTGGAGTTATGTTTGAGGAAAAACATATATCTTGCAGATATTCATTAAAAGTGGTTACTACAGAAATACTTAACATTTGTTGAAAATTTACCCTTGGGCCATTAAACATATCCTCAGGTCATTTAGATGAGTGTTTTACCATCAAAGTTTAGCATTACATCATTTACTCACTAAAACATTATGACAATCCAACACTTCTTCCAGTTTCCTCCAGTCCTCTCACATCAAAATCTACCAACATATAATGGATAGCTTGAGCTATGCACATTTCTCTCCTTAGTCAAGATGCCTTTTTTACTGAAACACAGCGTAGATTAAATGCAGATTTTTGTAATGTTTAATCAGGACTCTCATTCTGATGGCACCCATTCACTGCAGAAAATTCATTGTTGAGTAAGTGATGTAATGCTAGATTTCTCCCATTCGGTCCTGATTAAAAAAAGAAATTTATCTAAATCTTGAATGATAGCCTGAGGTTGAGTACATTTAATTTTTTTGCATGAACGATGCCTTTAACTTTCAAATGATCCATCTATATTCAAACTGTGTTTCCTAAAAACATCGAAAACCTAAATTGATCATAGCTCCATTCATGACAATAGTTCTACAATCAACTTAAGCTTACAATGCTTTTAGGAAAAAAGATTCATAAGAATAATTTCTTCATGAATGTAGACTTCTACGGAAGCGAAGCTCACCTGTGAGGTCACTGGCTGTGATGGAGTTGAGCAGTCCAAGCTGTTGCTCTGCCGATGCCTCCATTCGGCCCCCAGCTCCTGCTGAACACACTGATGATGAGCTGTCCACCGCCAGACCCTCCGCCTCGTCCACCAGCCTGTCCATCAGGTCTCTGCAGAGGAAGACAACACTCTTGAGCCCAGCACTTAAATTTAAACACGGGCACATGGACCAATAATTGCACATCCTAGAACTTACGTCACACCCGGGTAACAACTGTACTTCTTTTTACCAAATCGGTTCTGTTGAGCAAAGTAATCAAAACGTTCAGATTTTTTCCACATATAATAAAAAGCCACACATTCTGCTACAGTCCGGGTCGGAACCTGAAAAGAGAAAAGAAAAAAACTATGAGCACACAAACTTTCCCAAAATAAACAAGATTAACAAGTGTGTAACATTACTTGCCTTGTGTTTCTGAATAAGATGGAAGTTTTTCTCATAAATCTGCAGCGCATGTTCAAAGTTTCTACATTCTTCCTCTGACCACGGTGTGGAGTCTTCTATTGAAACAAGATAAAGAAGTTAACATCTATGACTTTACAGGTGCAAAAGATTTCAAGCTGGTCATGTACTGAACAGCCTACCTTTCAGATTCTTCACATTACTGCGGTATCGCGTCAGTGCCTCACGGGTGTCGTAATTACATTTCAAAAGCTCAAACAAGGCCTAGAAAGGAGGTCACAGAAAAAATCCAATTAAAACCATAGAGCCCAGCTCTCACATAGGCAAAAGATTTCCATATTAATTATATTAATTAATGAAAGTATTAAGAGAGCACAGACCTGTTCGTTATCTCGTATGTGTTCAGATTTGGAATTTTCTGTACTGTCGACTGTAGACTGTGACAGCGCTTCTCTGAGGTAGTCTTTCACTTTACACTCTGACAGCATGTCAGGACACCACAGCAGCTGATCTTCCTCCTCGTACACTTTAACACCACATATTAAAAATGGTCATTTACAGTTATTGCAATCATTTAAAAAAGTTACAGAATTTCAGTTGAAAGTCACATTAAGCAATTAAAAAAAAAAAAAACTCACCTTTTTCATCATCATCATCATCATCATTATAGTGGCTAAGCCCCACTGGAACTTCTGCTTGATACTGAGATCCAACCATTATTTCCTGTGTTTTAGAGCAAAAACAATTAAAAAGACATTCTTTAAATATGCACGCATGCAAAGCATCCATTATACTGATCAAAAGTGACAAAAACATTTATAATGTACAAAAGATTTTTGAAGAAAGCAGCAACTCAGCATATTAGTATAGTATTTGTAAGGTCATGTGACACTGAAAAGGGCTGGAAATTACTGTAATTTATCACATTTTAAAATATATTAATATAATTATTTTATCAATATAACATTCAATAATTACTTTTTTATGTTGTTTTTAGAAACAAAACAAATGCAACCTTGTTGAGGATAAGAAACTCATTTTATATATATATATTTTAAAAATTTAATCAACACAAGTAAACAGTAGTGTATTTTTTTAAGTATATATGTTAAAGAATTAATCTACTTGTATTAAGGCAATGTCAGAAAAAATTGCAATAATTATGAAACTAACCTTTCTAGAATCTTCACTACTCACACCATCCTCCTCCCCTTCAGATTCTTTATCACCATCATATGTTGCATTGGCTAGAAAAAGAAATAAAAAAAACAATCGATTTGTTAACTACATAAGCACATACATTTAAAAAGGCTTAAAAAGGGGTCACATTACAGTTACTTTACATATTACATTACTTTTCCCCTGCAGTCTGCCTATAAAGTTTACTGTGCAAAAAAAGATAATATATTGCATGTGTGTGTATTCAAAATATACATAAATATACACAGTACACATACATATATTACGTAAACAAAAACCTTTATTTTGAATGCAATTAATCGATTGATGGGACTAATAATAAATGAAAATGATTAAAATCTCCAATGTTCACAATTAATGTTCAGAAAGTAAACATGAATAGTTCAATATTTTGTAAAGTCACATAAACTGTACTTGTAAAAGAGTGTAATGAGTCTCCTTACATCTGAGTGTTCTAGGGAAGAAGTCTGTGGCCTCGTGGGAGGTGACAGAAGGGGTCAGATCATCAGCAGAGGACTGGGTCTCCTCCTCATAATCTCCTGACAAGAGATCTTTCGCTATCTCCTCCTGCAACAGAACACCATTAGTCATTTTTGTTGACATTTTACCCAGGCACTGAAGCAAAATCATGTCAATTACCTTATCCAGGGTCATGTCAGGCAAATCATCAGCTAGTTCAACAGAGGAACTGTCCATGCTAGATCCCGCCCCCGTACTGACTGATGCCTCATAACGATACATAGCCAACAACTCCTCGATTGGCATGTTCCCCTCCTATCCAAAAAAAAAAAAAAAAGAAATGTGTCACAAAGCAGAAGTATTGCTCTTATTATCCAGAGATTCCAACATGATGCATACAGTTTTTAACGAGGAAATATTGGATTGTTATGAATGCACGTTACCCTCTCCAGGTCTGACAATTCTGCACTGAAATTCTTCTCTCCTTCCAAAAGCTCTTCCTCCTCTAAAGTTCTCTCATCGTCATACTCATGAATTAACATCTCAGCTGTTGGATCAAAGTCGTGATCCTCTGAAGACAATGAGCCAACTGGAGAGAAAAAAAAGGATTGATTGATTTGAGTAAAACATTTAATGGAACTTGACTTTTTTTTTTTTAAATGCCAAGCAATTTATTCATGATAGAACATTTTTACGAACAAAAAAAAGCCACCATTATAATTACCTTCTCTTTTTTTTGTTTGACAATTGTTTTATGTATTTTTCAGAAGATGTTTGAGTAAACAATATGTAAAATAAATGTTCACTTTATGCCAATAGACATATTGTATATAATTATATAATATTTGCATATCCTTATATGCTATTAATAACAAATAATTATACAAATAATAGCTATTATTTGTAATACTACTAAGATGATCAAAATAATAACAATTAAATAAAAATGAGGCCTACCAGGGCTCGAACTCCCAAAGGAAGCCTGTGCAGACAAATGGAAGGAAAAAGAAAAAAGACAAAAAGGGGGAGATAAGTTATCATATTTTCCAAAATACATTACAGTGCAATGAAGAGGGTTAGAAAACATATAAAACCAAATAATTATTCAATATTTCGTTGTTTTCGTGCAAAATTAAAAATAAAAACCCATGGCAGTAATTGTACATCAATGTAAATACAAGCCGGTGTCGCTTTTAAATACTGTTCTCATAAAATTGCTACATTAAAACGAATAACTACTTATTAATGCATCAAAACTACAATAATGACACAAACCAAACAGCCATCATCTCTATACGAAAGCTGTCATCCTCTCTAAACACTGCAAAAACCCATCGACTCGCACCATAACAAACCTTTCCTGCAAGATAGTGGCCAACATGCATTATATTAAAACAACAAAAGCCTAAAACAATCAAACGCGTCATGAAAACGAAATTGATATCGAGCAATGTATAAATTACATGCGACGATTTCTTGTTTGTTTGTTTTTTCCTGTGAGCTAACGGGGATGAGATTCAGAGGCCTTTCCGATCCTGATAGATCACTCTACATTTAAACCGGTTTACTATCGTCGGTTTTACACAATTATTACTAAAAACCACGGCGTGTATATATACATCAGAATCTACTTTACGTATATATATCAACGAAAACCACCACTATTACAGTAAATCGTTAAAGAGATGGATTTAAAATCGAATACTTTTTCTAGCTATTCAGCTTACCTCCGCCATATTGGTGTCTTTGGCCTCATAGGTTGGCTGTGCTGCAATACCCGGATGGACACAGGGAGCCAATGACACACGCAACATTTTTGGCACACTTTTTAAAAAGGTTTACAGCAAACCGGGTTTTAGATTTAGACTGTTCATTGATCTCACATTAGGCTGTATGGGTTACACTTAATAATTAGCTTTGAGATACATATGTAGCTATATTTCCATACAAGTCTGTCAAACATGTTCTCTTTATGCAAACCCCCAGATTGCAATTCTGATAGCTAGGCAAGGATAAACTGAATTATAAATTATGAAGAAAAATAACCATACTAGTAAAGATGTAAACAATTTACACAGAAGTCATAATGAAAAGCATATGTCATATAATAGTCACACAATGATGTAAACACCCAGCTATGTTCTAGGAACATTTTGCGAATGTTCGACATTTTCACAAAATGTTCAGGCTTTTTGAAAAACAGTTGTTTTTTGTTGTTGTTTTGTAAAACATTATGGCAATGTTACTTTTGATTGTCCTCTTAAATAAGTTCTGAAGCAAGTAACATTTTTAAAACATTAGACGGATAAATGGAACATTTTAGTAGAAAAACTGTTGATTTTTTTTTTTCTTTTGAGCTTACATCTTCGAACACAACTTTAAATGAATGAACGTCATTGGGTGTTTTGTTTTACTGGGTAGAGCTCAATACATGTTTTAAAGAAGCTTAATACATGAGGAAAAGCAAAATTCATAAATTATTAAAGAAATTCAAATTAAAATGTAAAGCAGCTCTACAGAGCACAACTGTGTCAGTAATGCCAATAGTGTTTTTTAGTTTAATAACAGTATCAGTATTGTAGTTCATCATTTATGTAACAAACATACAATGATTTCATTATACCCTTTTGTAACCCTTACAGTGCAAAGTTCGTTGATCATGAAACAAGTTTTATGCAGCAATAACCAGAAGGCAACAGTATATATACAAATCATATATTTGTATTTATAGGCCAACTGACAAATATAAATAAAACATTCCACAGTATATAATGCTAGTCCTCTACACTGAATTATGCTCATGAATATGCTGTCCAGCAATGCCATAGCAACCACCAGATATATCCTAGCAACATCCCAGCAATGCCTGCATCCATTTAAAACTTCAAACTTATTTTCTACCACATAACACTGTTTTGAACTTTCAGCCAAAGTGTTGTCAAGTTTGACTTAAAAAATCTTTTTTTTTTTTTTAACTAAGACCATATAATAACCAAAGTGTAAATAAACCATTTTATTTCAGCTAGTTGCCAAGGCATAAACACCACTACAGCAGTGAGCCTGTATAATTATCTCGTCTCACAGTTGCATTATTTTCACACAGGGTGGCAGTAGTAGCCAACACTTTGCACATCTAGTAGGCATTTATTTCATGTTTTCATGTTATATTTGATACGTTCTACAAAAGAAGCAGTTAATGTATTTATTTGTTTGACAGTTTACTCTTTTCCAGATTATTCAGACATCCAGTAACAAGTAAAACATTTACAAACATTTGTCATCTATTTTTTTAAAGGCACAGCTTCTGTTTCTTAGTAGTTTTAAAATCATTGCCTTTATAATTCATTTTTGCGAGGTTGTCTGTGATTACTCTGACCTCAGTTCACAGGAAATGACTTGATATGTTTTTCTGTCCTGCAGTGACGTCAGTCCCAGACTGTAGTAGTACAAGGTCATATTTAATACAGATTTACTGTTCGGCTGAGCATGACATTGACTACTAAAATTACATTCCTAAAATAGAGTGAATTAAAGCATTATTACATGTAAAATACCTGTACCTGCTCTTTAATGAAAGGATGTCAATTTTATCCATCTTTTTCTGTTTCAGCCCAGTCATAATTATGCTATGTAGTTTTTATTACTGTTTTTAATTCAGTCAAATTGAAATGCGGTAAGTTTGTAAGTGTTTAAATTTTTTTAAATACATTTCAGAATATTATCTAAGGCATTTACTGGAACAATTTATATACAGATGAGTACAGATTAAATTAAAGTGACCAGATCATCTGTTTCAAGGTTTTTATGCCTGCAAGTGTCCCATATATCTACATAAAACATCTGACAAGGACGGAAAAATTATACTCAAACCCCTTGCAGGGAATCTTAGCTTGAAATATAAGAATGTAATTTTGCTTAAGACATGCTAAATATAGACCATGCCCTCCCTTATCCGTGAGAAACAGGAGGTCTTTATTTTAGCAACACGTTCCTCTCACCAGGTTTAGACACTTTTTCAGTATTTGTTTATATTGTGCACATAAGCGCCACTATAATTTTAAGTAGAAAATATAAAAGAACCCTGTTGAAAAAAACAGCATCAATTTTATACCAGTAGGCTACTTTATGAGGGATAGTGGTGGACCAATGTGGCCAAGTTGTCTTCTTTTAGTCAACGAGTTTGGTTATTTGTCTTTGAAATTCTGCAGCCATTAAATCTACAGTACGGATTCTTTGATGAACAAAAGAAAACATTTATTTGAAAACTTATCTTTCAATTTAATGTGCTTTGATGAATTAAAAATGTACACTGAGCTGGTTGTTAGTTACATTTCACAACATTGTGCTGGACTCTTTTTTGTGTGGAAGCTAGGAAGTCGTGTAATGTATCACACTGACCTGAGCTTGGACCCCACTGTCTCAGGACACCTTGTCCTGCTTTTGATGACCCCTGGAGCAGGAAAATGCAGAAAGACCCCTGCCACAGCTGAGGTTATCATCACACATGTCAAAGTGTCACATCTGTTCTGTCAGGCTCTCCGTTAAAGCTACACCAGCCCCTTATCTTTTATTGTTTTATAGAAAAAAAATTCAATATGTCACAGAAGTTGTATTATTAAATCAGAGATATCAGATTAGACACCAAATTGAATTTAAACAAGTGTAGCGCTATCCTGGCTAAGTCTATAGAATTCCAATTAAATTATAAGTTTAGTTATAATTATTTTTGTTTCTGGTATGAACTGTTTATAACGCATTTCACATAACATGAATAATTTCTTAATCCGATTATTTTGAATAAGTTCCATTACTAAAAGCAATCAAATTTAGATGTGCAGATGGCAATGGATAAATCGGAATACATCGTATAGAATGTTAGGCTACCAGATCTTCATGCATAAATAGTACACCAAATAAAAAACAAAACTCGTGGTATTGATACGCAAAAATGGACTTTGGCGTATATAACAGACACGTCTTTGGCGTGCATATGATACGCCGTTTTCGCGTACCTATACGCATTTACCCGACAACCTACCCATCGCGTAGCTTATAAACGCCAAAGTTTTATGGCGTAGCCCTCGCACATTCCTGAGATCGGGTAGCATCAAAGAGTTATAGCATCAAGATCATCCATGGTGGCAATAGTTCAATATGTTTACAGTCATTCATATGATATAATATAAGCATCAGATGAAAGGAAGAGAGGTTTCAATTGTAGAGTTTTACTGCACTTTAGTGACAAGATGACGCAACGATGATTTGTAGTGCTAACACTCAGCGGTCTGAGCTTAAAATAGGGTCTGCCTCACAGCGAGAAAACATCAACAGATTGTCACTTGCTTCCTGTTTGACAGTTTCCCATCCCTTATCTTCCCAAAGCTGTCTAAAGTCATTGTGTTGATAAATGCGACAGTGGCCCAGATAGAGCTTTTGTGTGACCATTTTGCCCCTTGATAACGCTTACAAACAACAAAGTCCCATGCAACCCCAAAAATATCTCAATTACAATGATAATGCATTGCAGGTAAAAAAGAATATTTAATTAGAGATCCGAAAAAGATAGATGCATTGACGTCCTCTGTTTGGACTCCTTTGGACATGGGGGAACTTCCTTCAGATTTCCGTTCCTCTGTTTCCAGAACCACTGAGGAAGGATGCCTCACATATCCTCTGCAGATGCTTCCAGCTTCCTTTACTCCCTATTAGCCTAACTGAGAGTTCAGTGTGTGTGCATTTGTGCGCAAACACAGAATAAAAGCAACTCCCATTTCCTATTATCAATGTACAAACAAGGCCTACAACACAAAGGCAGCATTATGCATTTTCCAGAATCCAATTATAGCTATCCAAATGTAGTTATTCAGTTCTAAGAGACTATTAACCATATGCCTTTCCATCTAGCATTACCTACACGTTCTTTTCAAAAGGCATGTGATAATTCATGTGATGTAGAGCTATTCAGCTGATGTCAATTTGTAGCCCAACAAGAAGGACAGTTCACCACAGCCTCCTCAGCATTGCTAATGGGTTTTTAGAATAGCATTTTGGTTTATTTATTAAATAAGGTGTGCAGTAAATTCAGCATGATGAAAATTTAGTTCTCTTGGAAATTCTTTAAAAACTTCTGTGTTTTGTTTATGCTTACAGCACCTCATTTCCTTGGTCAAGATACAGATATACAGTATGGTAAAATATTATTGAAAATATTACAGTTTTATAATATTTAACTATTTTCTATTTTAACATAATCAAGTTCATACATTTTTAGCAGTCTTCAATGTAACATCTTCAGAAATCATATGCTATTTTGGTCTTAATATCAACCATGCTGTTATATTTTTTACAGTTTACAGTCATACAGTTTAGTCATAAACTGTAAACTGTGTATGTTCAATATTTTACCAATTTAACTAATAAATAAATAAACATTTAGGAGGAAACTTGTCCTGGACCCAGTGAATAAGCAATGTAGCAAAAGCAGCTGAGACCTTGTGAAGTTGAGGAAGAGGGAAAGACATCTAAGGGTTACCAGGAATGTGGGCTGGTGAATCTCCCTGCTGTCTCCATAGAGATTTGATCCCTCATAAAGCTTAAGTTTACAACCCTGGCCTGCGGTCTCCTGTGTCCACACTGCTTCTCTCAGCCAGCCCTTTATGAATCACACCTCTGCGAGCTATAGCTGGGAAATTCAGATCTTGATGAACTGTGAGTATATGTGCACTGCAGTGTAGGTGTAGGAATGCCTGTTTTTACATGTTGTGCCAGTTTAAGTCATTATAATGCTGTGCGAGTCAGAAGGCGATAATTAATTAAGGCAAGGTTTATTCAAGGTAAGCCTGTTTAAACTCCAAACATCTTTTGATATTTTGAAAAATGTGTCAATGAACAAATTTTGGTAGCTACAGAAAGACACAACAATATAATGATAGACAGAGTGATGGATAGATGGACCGTTGCATAGTTGGCAGACAGACCAACAAATAGATCACTACAAAAAAAAAAGAAATCTTAATTTTTTTCATTTTCTTAGTACAGTCTTAAAAATAATGGTGCTTTACGATGCCATAGAGGAAGCTTTTTGTCTAAATGGTTCCATAAAGAACCTTTAACATCTGAAGAACCTTTCTGTTATACTTCTTAAAAAAGAAGCTTTTGAAGCTTATCTATCTAAACATTCCTGAATTAAGATGCATTTACTTGACAAGTAAAATGACAAGATATTATCAAAGTATCACAATTTTTTGCCAGATATTTTTGCTTGTTTTAAGCAAACACTAACACTTAACACTAATTTTGATACTTTAAAAATATTTTGATAATCAGAAAACTAGAAATAATACCTTTTAAAAATGTACTTGTAAATTAAATGCATTTTGATTCAATAATTATTAGCTATTTATACTAGAAAAAAATACTAAGAAAATTATTAAAATGTTTTGTAGTGATCTATTTGTTGTTCTGTTTGCCTTGTCAGCTATGTATAAATTTGTCTATCCATCCATCCATTGTTTTATCATTTTATTTATCAATTTGTCCAATCATCCATCCATTGTTTTATCATTTTATCTATGTATTTATTTGTCTGTACATCCATCCAAATCATTTTTGCAGAAATGGATGGATAAACAAAGAAATCAACACATAAATAGAATGACAGAACAGATAGATAGATAGATAGATATTGGAAGAATTACCCCCTTTTAATTTAGTTTGAGCTGAACGCAGTACAAGTTCAAATAAAGATCAATGAACTTGCTTCTGAAGTCCCAAACATTTCTTAAGACCAGCCATCTGTGTTCCTGGTGTGACCTCACTTATGTGGGAATGTCCTGAGAAAGCACCATGCAGGAACGTGTGACTGAAATGAAACTGTGCGCACACTGGTTAGTCATCATCACTTTCAGAGCGCAAACGGGGAAGCCGTTAATGCACTGATGTCATCTCATCATGAGAGCTTGTTGTCTTGCATATATTTACTGGCTTGTGTTGAAACAAGAAGAAAACATGTCCAGCTGAGATGTTTATGACGAAAGTTTAATAACAGCTGAAGTTTTCCAATTAACTGACTGAAGATCACAGCAAAGACCTCACAAACTTCCTTTGATCAGCGGTTCTGCAGTTAAGCCAATGCCCAAAATGGGAAATGAAAAATGTCTGTTACACTCAAACTACAATCTATGGCAGCATCACAGGTATGTTCTTCCAGGCACAGCCGTGAATTACAATGACTCTTCTGACAATCCAGTACTTGGAATGTAACTTAACTTGATTAAGAGTAGTTTGCAATCCATCAGATGAGTTTACTGTAACTTCAAACAATGCAGTAATACAGATGATTTATATGTACCAGCTATGGGGACAGAAACTAGCTTGAGTGTTTTTCATTTTTCAGATCATTGCGATTCCATTCATTTTCTATTTGACAGAGGTATCTGGTAAACTCTCTGTTCTGTCTGCTTCTGTTTCAGATAAAATATGGAAAAAGTTTGATGTGTTGTACAACAGGAATGTATAAATGTGCATGTCAGATAGAATAAAAAAAATTAAAAACGCATTAAAAACCGAATTCATGCAGCTATCATGCAGCTGTTGTGCAAAAAAGGAAGGCAAACTAGGACATCACTGTTGTCTCAAGCATTCAGTGCGTTTCAATGTGAGGTCGAACAATAGATGAGGTCACTCCTTCGAGGCAATGTTCGGAGTCTGCTGGGAAAAGAAAGGCAGGCCGTGGTGAGACCTCCTGACCATCCAGCATGAGCGGCTGCTTCAGCAAACAATGATGTGAAATGGAAAAGGGGAAAACAGGATCCAGAGTTTGGGAACTCCCTTTGCCTGCAATTACAACATGGTTATCTGGGTTAGAGACCTTTGGTGGGAAAAAACAAAGACACCAGATCACAGCAGGTCATATTCAGTGTTTATCACAGGTTTGTCTCAGCACAATACACACAGCTTTTAAATATTGAAAAATTATTCGTGCATATATATATATACAAAGTTCTGCTTACAAGTCCACAAGACAATGTAACTGAATTTACAATATCAACCAGTTCAAATGTGGGCATTGAATCTTAATTCTGTGTGTTGTTACCTGGATGTTTAACAACTGTTTCTCGTTTCTCAAGTTTATTGTTGTTTTGAGTAGTTCAACTGCTCCTGGTCTTCTGAAGTATTACTCTTCCAGCACATTCTTTGGTTTTAGCATTGTTTACATATTTGTGCATTGTGCAAAAATGCAAAACTACTGCAAAAGGTAAAAAAATAAACATTCATTAATGGAGACAACACGGTGCACTAAAAGAAAACTTTTGAACAGGATGTTGAAACGTAAATGTTTCTAATTTTTTGCATTTAGTACTGCTCTTCGGAAGCTACATAAGATAGGCCTATAGATGAATTATCCCCAGAAGACTAAATAAATACAATTTACCCTAGTCATTCAGCTGAAAAGTTTACATTATGTAAAAAATGTTAATAAAGATCTTTTTATCATTTATGGTCTTAGACAAACAAAGATTTGTAGATCAGAAAACTGAGATTTTATCAAGGTATGAAAACAATAAAACTCAAGTTTCCACTACATTAATCTTCAAGTTAAGAGTGCTGAATGATGCATGACGATGTGAAGTTCACACGTCTTTCTCATTGGCACCTCCTTCTCACACTTGCACTTCTCTCACACACAAAGATGGATGTGCAATTCAGCTCTGAGTCAGCGGCACTGAGCTAAACCTTTCTCCCTCTGTCTGTCTTGGCCTGTGAACTATATGGTAAACACCATCCAAACACGTTATAGACGTTATAGTTGATGTTAATCTAACAAAAAAGTCTTTTGGTGGTTCTTTGATACAGTGATGTTGATAGAAAGTACAGATGAATTCATATTCTGAGTTCATCTCCTTGCTTTATTAAGGTGTATACTAAATTAGATTTTTTTTTATGTCACTCTCTTACTATCCTACATTAAAGTTCCCATATTGTCAAATCTGAAATTTCCTGTCTTTTTTTCATGATAAGTGAGCTCTATGTAACTACCACATAAGTTTCAAAACAGTCAATCCACAGTAAACTGCACACAGCCTGCATAAAGTAGCTGTAATTTTTTTTTTACTTCCGTAAAAATGTGATGTCAGACCTACTAAGTCACCGCCTTCAGTCATCACTCAAGAAACCATCCACCATCCATGACATTACTGAGCAACAACACAGGCCTGGAGGCTGAGGTAAAACATTTCTGTGCTGCCTGCCCCCACCTGCCAGTTGACGTCACTGAATAAACCTCCCCCCAGCCCTCTCTTACAACTACCCATCATCGGGGGGCCCTTCTAGCCAATCGGAATGGATATCGTAGGGCTGCTGCCAAAGTCCAGTAGGTGTCACGAGCACATCCTGGCTATCGTCGACTACGCGACTCGGTACCCAGAAGCCATTCCCCTTCAGAAAGCCACCTCGAAGGCCATCGCTCAGGAACTGTTCCTGCTTGCCAGTCGCATAGGGATACCATCAGAGATTCTGACTGACCAGGGAACACTGTTTATGTCCCGGCTAATGGCTGACCTCCGCCGGCTGCTGAAGGTAAAGCAAATAAAAACCCCAAAGAAGCCTGTGAACAGCAGCCGGCAGCCCACCGAACGGTCGTTGAACACGTTCGGGACATGAGTGACAAGATAGACCGTGTCATTAGTCCGGGAACACCTGGTAAAAGCCCAACAAGTCCAGCAACGCCACTACAATCGGGTGGCCCAACCGCGGGAGTTACACCCTGGCGATAAGGTGATGTCTTGGTCCCCAATGCCGCCTGCAAGTTTTTGGTGCAGTGGCAAGGGCCGTGCACTCTAGAGGAACAGGTAGGCCCAGTCAATTACCATGTCTGGCAACCAGGGCGCAGACACGCAACTCAAATTTACCACATCAACCTGCTAAAGTGCTGGGTCGGGGACCGGGACCAAGTAGCCCTCGCCCTTCCTCGGCCCACGATTGTTGATATGGATCCCCACCTCTCAGCCACCCAGAAGATGGAGCTGCGGCACCTGGTTGGTCAGTTCCAGGATGTGTTTTCGAAGACCCCTGGCCACACGGATGTCCTGCACCACAAGATCATCACGGCACCAGGAGTTGTTGTCTGGCAGGGGCCCTATCGAATCCCTGAGGCCCGTTGGCACGCTACTGAGGAGGAGATTCCAAAGATGCTAAATCTGGGGGTAATTGAGCCATCCCGGGAACCCGTGGTCCAGCCCAAGTGTCCTAGTCCCGAAGCCAGACGGTACCCTCCACTTTTGCAATGATTACCGCTGCCTGAATGTTGTGTCCCAGTTCGACGGCTACCCAGCGTCACCCCGTTCACGGCCGGACCCATTTTAAAGAGACACCAAACAAGGAAGTGATCGAGCTACATCTCCACCTGTGATGAGTGACTTACCTGTTGTCTCCTACAGACGACATGCCGTGAATGAGACGCCCGGGCCAAGAGGAAGCACTGGAGCACTGATCACCGCCACCTGGAGAAGAGGGAAAAGGGAACTTTGATGCATGCTGAGTACCATCATCATATTTCTTACTCACCTAAACTGTTCAATAAATCTACCCTCCGGGGTTTGTGTTCAACTTACCACGCTGTCTTGTTGTGTTCTCTAGCGCCAGTGTTCCCTATATATATATATATATAAATCGTCAGTTTGTTGTTTTACACACATGCACAGACACATTATTTCATAAATGCCATAGTTGTGAGATGCAATAAAACTTTAGGCCAACTTTAGTGTGCATTTTTGACAATAGTTTCTGTCCAGTCTGCTTGTTTTTCGCGTTCTACCACAGCTGTTGTTGGTTTTTTGTCTGGCAATGACATTGGATATGCGATCATATTTCTAATTTGTATTACGTTGATTATGCATCCGAATCTGTGTTGTTTTGAATGAGCTGCATCCGTCATCCCGTTGTTTTGTATCCAGCTAACGCTGTGACATAATTGTGACGTCGTTACATCTGATTGGCCTGCTCATGCG
Source organism: Enteromius radiatus (assembly GCA_032357445.1). NCBI lineage: Eukaryota > Metazoa > Chordata > Actinopteri > Cypriniformes > Cyprinidae > Enteromius > Enteromius radiatus. Next base: position 6,723,327 of record JAUCMS010000145.1, on the reverse strand, counting down.
TCACTCAGAAAACGGGCCAGTCAGAAGAGAGGGCGCATGAATAGTAATTTGACAGGTTAAAATCGACCTGTTTTTGACCAAACTCCTGAAGCTGTAAAAACATATTGAGATGGTTTTTGTTACTTATACTGCAAGTAGTCTTAAGGACATAAACACCTAAAATAAAACTCCAAAAATGTGTACAATATGTATTTAAATATTGAGCAATTTATCCAATACAACGTATATTTTCACATGTCTTTTTCTGCTTGTTAGATGCGATCTAAATATTCATGGCTTAAAACAAATAGAAAATTGGCAGGCCTGTGCTGTAGTTCTAAGGCGGATGTTTTGCCCTCCAGCACTCTGCACCAATCACATGACTAAAAAAACTAATGTGAACTTGATCTTAAAGCTGTTTAAATAGCAGTAGGAAAAAACAGGAACCAGCTGCAGTAATGCATAAGGGAGGAAGACAATGTCATTGTTGAAAAAAATCTGTCCGTCATCTGTCAACAACACAAAAAGAAACATAAAACAGGCTCTTATGTAATATTTCAGCAAGGCTTTGCATGTATAAAAGCTTGTTGTATCTATGAAGCCAGTAATTATCAACAAACTAGGAACAAATCAGCAGCATCAGCTGATCAGCATCAGCTGTCCTCATACACTCTGAAAAATGCATGGCCAATTAAACAAAGTGTGCTACCATGGTCCTACAAAGACAATGTTGTAAACCAGAAACTAAAGCATTGAGCCATGCTGCTTTAACATTGATTACTAACCTCAGAACACTCTGTTCCCTGGATTCGTTGCTTGCACAAGTACTTGAGACACAATTCAGCTGGTTGGTTCTGAGGAACATTAAAGATACAGATAGTCTCGGTCTTATCTCTGGGCTCAGCTTTGCTTTTTTCTCCTTCTTGTGAAAACATCACATTTGTATTCATGTGAAGCATTCTTTCCAAGAACACAATATAAAGGAGTCATTTCACTGCAGGCCAGTGATTATTGGATCTGAATGAAAGGCCCAAGCTGACGCTATAATTAAATAAGCAGAAAGAGCAAATGGGTCACATCTGAAAATTAAGCTAAAAGTAATGTATCTCAAATGTATGTGTGTGTGTGTATATGCATGCATATACATACAGTATATATATGTATATATACTGTTACATACAGTAATACAATACTTGATGCTATTACCTGTGAATTAAATGGTTTTCATGCATGCCAGCCAAACAGAATCATGCATAGGTCAGAACACTCGATTCCGATTGGCTGGCATGCATGAAAACCATTTAATTCACAGGTAATAGCATCAAGTGGTTCTAAAAATAGTTTAACCCTTACATGTAATTTTGAGAATGAGCATTAATATCTGAAAAGAAGTCACTTCCTGTGTTGTTCATTAGTCTTGTACCAAATGAACACTTCTGATATCTTCACTTTCCTCCCCTGGTCCTTGATATGTAAATATTTCTCAATAGCTTTACTGCTTATCCACATAATGAATTACATGTGAATAATTGAAGCCTAGGAATCTGCGCTGTTCAAAGCAGTCCTCATTAATATGGAACATACTTGGAGAAGTTGAAGTGCACAGGGCCTAATGTCTTCTTCATCTCAAACTGACAGATGCAAACAAACCTCTCCATATTTAACATGATTCTTCCTGCCTCTTATATAACGAACTGCAGCCAGGTTACAGATATTGTGTTCTTACGTAAGGGTGGAAGGAAGGGAGAGATTGGAAGGGACTGCAAGATCAGCCCTGCACCCTTTTCTTTCAAGTTTGATTATTAATTTAATGAGGGCAAAGGCAAAGAAAAAGACAAAGAGCATAATTACCATGAGTGCAAGAAAATATGTTCCATTTGGAGTAACTCTTGGAGAATCTTTTATTGCAGATCTTTTTATCTGAAGTATCAATAGTAGTAGTTTTGTTCTTGTTCTCCATGAAAGTACATTTGGTTATTATTTTGACCAGATATGAAAGTAGTTTTAGGCAACAGAAAATCCCGGCCAAGACACATCCAGGAAAAAGAGGATCACCACATTTAACTAATTGAAAATATAAAAGTAATGCATTCTGGGAAATTAAGTGTTTTTACATTTTTTACAACCAATTTCCATACACTAAATGCTGGGTTAAAAACAATCCAGCGCTGCATGGGTGAATTTTGGGTTGTTTTGACCCTGTTGGCCCTAGTAAAAAAGGGTAAAAAAACAGTAATATATTTCAAATATATTTATTTCAAACTAAAGTATAGTGACAGTATAAAGTATATTTAGTGACAGATAACTTTAGCTACTGATATAAACATTTCACGCGTTCACGCTTCCTCATTGATAAAGAATTAGCATGTTTGGTGCGCTGTCGGGGGCGAGCCGGGAGCTTGGCGGACCCTGAGCACTAGTAGCGAGAGCCCTAGCGAGGGCGTCCGGCTCGAACCCTGCATGCCCCCTTGGAAGGAGCAAACGGCCGAGAAGGGGAGGCGGAGGGAATGCAAGAACGAGACGCGGAAGGGGAGGAAACGGGTTTATTTATAGTGGAAAGATTAGGACTGGATTGGCCAATGAGATTTCCTCCCGAAATTGGTTCGCAATCTCATTTAAATTAAACTTTCACAATTTAAACTTAGCACATTCAAATATAAGTATGTCTTTAATTGGACTTCAGAACAATTTCTGCACAATTAAAATGTATTAAGTACAAAATTAGTTGTTCCAATTTAGCAGTTTAGTATACATATAGTACAATTGCATGGCATTTTATTAAGTAAATAAATATGAAAATGCATTTGTAGTATACTAAGCATGAAATAAATGTCATTCAAATACATTTAAGTATATTTATTATTAATGTTTAAACCAGCATTATGACTATTTTTCCTAATCCTAAGTATTTTTAAAAAATGTCTGGTTTAAAAAGAACCTAAAATAGCTGAAATATCTCAAAATCAGACATTTAATTACTAGAGGCATTAGCAATAATCAGAATAGTAAACATTTATTAATTTAATTATTATTTATTCAACTTGATAATGAATATGAATTTATTGAAAATAGTAATAAATGTTCATTTCCAACCTATTTTGAGTTCATTTTAAAGAAACACATTTAACCCAAGCACTGGGTCAAAACAACCCAGCATTTTTGTAGTGTAGGTAACATAAAAAATCCCTTCACCCTTCCTGCCTTTATCTTTTCACATTGTACTTTTGTCTCTGAACCGCATTACTATCACTAGTGGCAGCTGTTCACCGTTGTCTCTTGGTAACATCTCAGTATGAGAAGATTCCATACTGTTTTATCTGTTTTCTGTCACTTCAGATTTGCAAAGCGGTCTTTACACACAGAAGGGCACATCCGTTTTCTGCTAATGATGTATTGAGCTATAGGTATAATGTATTAACAAAATATGGTGCTATATCCTTAACAATGCTGTACACAATATATGAAAATAGAATGATTGTTACACTCCAAATAAAGTCGAGCTCCAATGAGAAATGCACTATACTACAATTTAGCATGGAAATTGTAGTATGAAAACGGTGAATCAGTTTCAGATTGCATTTAAACCTGTGACCTATCCCAACGTTTCAAGCAGTCCTGATGTAGTATAAAACACTTTCACACCAACCAAACATGAACTCTGATGACAAATGGACTGGGGTCAGCGTGAAAGCTTCATCATTTACATTGATTTGCATACCGAGCTGTGATTGGTCTTGTCTTGCGCACTTTCGACCATTTATAGCTGCCTTTACGCTGCACTGTGCTCGTGTTTTGATTCTTACGTGCAAAGACGTGTGCTGAGTGTCATGACAACGCTCTGATGCAAACTCATTTACGCAGAACCACAGCCTAAAACCTAAACTTCTAATTAACTTTCATGCTATTCTGTTGCTGCCTTGAAGAACTGGTATTTCCTTCAGAAAATGCCAATCTGCTACCCCTCTCTTTCAGTTGGAAGCCTGAGTGTGGCAGACCAACAAATGGAGTTGTGAGATTTCAGTAACAGTTACAGAATCAAATGTCTGAGGAACAAACAGTCCAGTCCTCATTCTCTCTACTTCCTGTATGACAGTTTACTTCCTTTCATGTCTTGTTTAGAGTGAGAGTACTAAGAGCATGACACCTGCGAGCGTTACATCAATACAACCTATTTTCTGACACTAGAGTAACACAGAAGTGGCTGAAAATTTATTCTAATTATGTCTCTATGTTCCCTCTGTGACTTTCTCAGCTGCTTAAAATTGCTGGTTGCCGTGGAGCCTGCCGTCATTGTGATGTGGTGGATGACTGCAGGAAGAGGACTCTGAATCAGTATTAGCGAGGATGACGAACCAAAAAATAACATCTGTGTTAAAAAATGCTCAGAGAGAACTGCTCTCCTCACGCGATCGCATTAGTATTCTGCTCGTTCAGTCACCGTCTGATCCTCAGACCTCTACGTAAATCTCCTCTTCTCTCATTCCTCCTCCTCATCTCGCTTTTCTGCGTGGAACAGAGCTGTGCATCCGGTTTCATAGAGCAAGAAAAATGAAAAATGGATTTTTAGATCTTACAATATGAATCCATCTTTAACACGTGAAGCTGAAATTTTGTTATATTAAAAACACTATACACATGCATATATATGTATGTATTAATGCTGTGAAATGATTAATAACGAATACCGTGTGTACTGTGTATATTTATTATGTATGTATACATACACACACACGTATGTATGTATTTATGAAAACTATAGTAATATATACTACGTTTATATATGAAATATATTTATATATAATATCAATTATATGAATAGGAATATATAAATGTAAATATTTTCAAATTAGATGCTGTACGTTTGTGTTTTTATATACAAATAATATACACAGTACATGTAAATATGATTTATAACAAAAACTTTTATTTTGGATGTGATTAATCGTGATTAATCAATTGACAGTACACAAACACACAAATATATATATATATATATATGTGTGTGTGTGTGTGTGTGTACTATTTATTATACTATTTATTTTACATATTATTCACATTATATATATATAGTGTTGTGATAACCCATTGTTATTGTTAATGCATTACTTTTATTTATTATTTATTTATTTTGAGTTACTTTTTCTAAAAGTTCAGAGGCATTGTGCAAACTGTATGAATACAGTGTAGCTCTAGACTTATGTTAATGTGCATTAATTCATCTCACTCTCAAAAAACATCTTGAATTAAAATAAAGTCAGAATATGACACAAACCTGCAATAATTAAATTACACAAATGTATCTAATCTAATTTTATTAACTAATATCTTTCCTGCTGACCTTTGATGGTCCAGTTCAACCATACTTACAAACAAAAATTTGTGAATTTACTACTTCTTCAGCATGAGATTTATTCATCTCACTTTTTGGTGTGCTTTTACATATACAAGTAGAACTTCTTATATTAAAAACAAACACTCAAGCTCAGCCCATATTTAAAAGTAATGCAAAAGTAACGCAACAAATTACTTTCCATAAAAAGTAACTAAGTAACATTATTAGTTACTTTTTTTAGGGAGTAACGCAATATTGTAATGCATTACTTTCCCCAACACTGTGTGTGTATATATATATATATATATATATATATATAGTAATTTTGATTATATTTAAAATCATAAATTTAAAACTTGAATAAATAATAAAAATTGAATAAATAATAAAACAAATGTCTAAAATTCATATTTAAAAAATTCCAATCTGTTATTTTCTAGCATAATGGGCCAGGTGGTTGTATTCACGTCTGAATAATTAACCGGCTCTTTTGGGATTCTGGGTGAAACAGACTTCATTATGAAGAAAATGCTTCCCTGCTTTCGTCTGGCTGCTGGTTCCGACAGCTCTACCTGAAACTGAGTTCAAACAATGCCAAGTCCAGCGGGACTGCTGGTCCTGACAACACACAGACGCACAATGCCAGAGCAATAAATTGAACGTGTTTATTCTTGTTGAACCAGTATGCACAAACACAATCTCCCTATGCTGTCCTTAGCAACGCAATTATCCGTCTACCAAAAAACCCTCTGCATTTAGTTATATGTTCAAAACCCCATGGACTCAAAGGGGTTGCATCATGTTGGGAACTTCAAAAGCAGCCCGACTTTGCATAATTCTTATACACATCCACGTACTATGTTCTGGCAAGAGGAGTCATTTTTTTCCTTATCCGTCTCATAAAAAAGAACGATTAGACAACGTGTACGTCTTTGTGAAAGACACAGGGAGGGATAAAGGCCAGAGCGAGAGAAAAAGCGAGAGAGAGTGATCGTGAGTCCTATTGTAGCCCGAGAAAGTAGAACAGCACAGTGTGCTTTTGAGTGGATGCGGGTTGCTCTGATGAGTCACGAGAAGAGGGAGAGAGAAAGCACCACCCCCAGTCGACTCTCTTCCTGTTAGACGCACAGAAGGAAAATATCCTAGCCAGCCCACACAAACAGGAAAATCGGAAGTCGACTGATAATGACAGCGTGAGCGGAGCAGCATATATACCTGAATCAACAGACAATAACAAGAAGAGTCCTTTTATACGCAGATTGATGCTAGAATGAGCCTGGGTGCTTAATTGAATGCTTTGCTGCTGTGAAAATCACATGTATTCAATAACACAGAATAGCCATAATATCCTCAATTAATGAAGCCCATGTAGGGACTGTGGATGCCTCTTTTTGCCTCAGAACAGCAAATAAGAGAGAGAGAGAAAATGAAATAAAGTCACACTGTGGAATATACATTTATGAGACTTGTGAAACATGAGTCACAACCACAAGATATGAAGTCACTGAAAGAATTAAGGCCTGTTCACACTAAGAATGATAACTGTATTACAAACTATCCACACAGTTCCCTTGTAAAAAAAAAAAAAAAAAAAAAAAGGAATATAATTTCAGCTTCATACTAAGTAGTTCAAATCTTATCAAATATTTACTGACATATCATTTCAGACATACTGATATAAAAATGATAATTAAACTTTACTACTTGTGCACGATACACATTTCCTAATGTTAAGCATAAAACGTGTTTTAATGTCATTATTGATGAGGGTTATATGATCTTTAAACGCAAGATATTTCAAGTGTCCCTAAAGTATACTTGCAGGGTGTTTAAATGTATTATAGTATATAATGTGTAGAAACAAATTTCACACAGTAAATTTAATGAAGAAATAAATTAGCACATTAAGAGCACATTCAATTCTATTTGAAATTACGAACTGTATTTTCTTGCAAAAAATATTTGTTAACTTTGAAAACTTTTGTTACAGTGTAGTTATAGTTATCCTAGATGTAAACTGAATTTTTGTGCCATAAGTTCCTTCAGAAATTGTTTTTTAAAATGGTGGTTGTTAGCAACATGTTAGCAAGTTTTGCAAAAATAAAGAGTTTTAAAAGAAAAGTTCAGATTTGACGGCATGTTATTTTTGTTGAAGACTCGATGTTAACCACCAGATCTATATACATTTACTAGATTTCTACAATAACCAGATATCCATACAAATATCAGCCCATGCCAGTCACAGCCAATGATATGATGATAATTGGTTGCTAAGTGTTCTGTGCTGTTTTAGGCCCATTTCTATACAGTTGCTATAGGGACTTCTGGGTCATTGCTAAGTTTGAGACTGCTTAGGTTGCTATGTGGTTGCCTACATCTTCAAATCTCTATGACATTCTGTTATTTATTCTCCATCAGTATGTGGTTCTGCTGCCCATTTTATCATTCAACAATCTGTTTGATCAGAAAAGTTACGTCGCTAACCCAAAAAGCAATAGCGATGCTAGCCTTTCCAATCATCACTAATACAGTACAAAGCAAGGAACATCGTATATAATCTGTTACCACGCTTTGTAAATAATAATGAAAAAAATGTTTATGTGCATGTGGGGGAGGGGGATTGACTAATGTTAGTGTTTACCTTTTCTGAAAATACAAGGCAGCTTGAAGACAGGAGCGTTGATTGCTGTTTGTGAGTGAGTGAGCATGTGCTTGTCTGAAGTGCTCTCACTCACTCTCTCTCTCTCTCTGCGTCATTTCTGACACCTGTTTCCTGCCCCTGCCACACTTCTGTATGACCCTTCTCCACCCACTGCAAACCATAACAATCCCCCGGCTCTCCTGCCGCCCTGCACTGCTGTGCTTCACACTGGGGCTCACTGACTCACGGTCTGCCGTGGGAGACACAACGGCTTTCTGCTGCATACTGCACTTCTGAGCTCACGGAAATGAGGACAGAAATGTGTAGTTTAGCAGGATGACAATGAGCTGTGATTATGGAAGAATTTACATAGTCAATTACAGCTTAATTCACATCACACATAAAAGGAAACCTATTCCTGAGAGGATGATTGCTGGCAGCTACTTTTTTTTCCACATGTGACTGGTGCATTGCTACACTGACATCAACGTACTCTTTTTTTTTTTTTTTTGGTTATTTCATTCAAACCCAGAAACAAAAATTTAGAAAGGAAAAACATTTATTGTCAACATACCCATACCTTTTCAGTGTCACAAGAAGATAAGGGTACCCTGCAAATTAATTAATGCTAAGAAGTTGGCAGTGGTTGCCACTGTGTTGCTATGTGGTTGCTAAGGTATTCAGTAGTTACTAGGGCACTGACACACACTAGAAAATGTTTTTGGAGTGGTTTTTAATATGTTGCCTTTCAGGGTGGTTTTTGTTGCACTCCATGTGGTTGCCAGTGTTGGGGAAAGTTACTTTTAAAAGCAATGCATTACAATACTGTGTTACTTTATAAAGTATCTAATCATGTTAGTTTCTTTTTATAAAAAGTAATGCATTACGTTACTGTTTACACTTGGTCACTTCATGCATCCGATTGTTACAAAATACTTTTGAGGTGGATTTAAATCCATTTGCTCAAACCACTTCAGGAGTGGTTTGAGACGTAAACATGACCTAGAAAAAAAAAACAATGACAATGAATAACAATGAAAAAATATATATATATTTTTTAGTGCTGGGCAATGATTAATCGTGATTAATCGTTGCCCAGCACTAATATTTTTTTTTATATTTATATTTTTTGCAACTAAAGGCCCTTTCACAAGCGAAATGCATAAGCCCCAGTCTGAAGGAAGTTCATCAGACCTCACTCAATTTCCCACCCAGATAGCATGTGTACATCTGCAAGATGTCTGTTAAAGATCTCTTGATCTGGAAAGCATCTACTGTCTACAAACATCTGGCAGATGTCTTTCAGATGTTAGTTGAACTTACATTCTAAGTCATACACATTTTAAAGACATCTAGTTGACATTTAAAAAGAGACGTCCAATAGATGTATTGCAGATGAGTAAGCAACCTAAATAATATATCTTGCAGATGTAAATGCAGACATCAAATAGACATCTCCTAGATGTACGTGTGCTATCAGGGCAGTAAGTAAATAGGAAAACAAACTAACTTGAATTTCTTGTTTGAAAACGGCTGATATACTCTGTATTTCACTGTAAATTTAAAAAAGCAATGCATTACTTTACTAGTAACTTTGAAAAAGCTATCTTATTACATAACTTGCATTATTGTAATGCATTACCCCCAAAATTGCTGGATATTAATGTAACAAATTTGGTAAGAGCTGCAAATTTGGTCAAAACGTGCACTATTGACTGAGTGGTTTAGAGTGTTTTTTAGCACATTGCTATGTGGTTGCAAAGGTTTCCAAACTGCTTTGTACATGTTGAAGTGAATACTATGCCACTCAGTTGATAGTGTGCATTTTGAAATCAGGGAAGTGAGGTTTATCTGCGCTGCTCTTACCAGCTAGCCAGAATGGTTCCTAGCACATTTCTACTTTATGTAGTTGTAAAGGTTTGAACCACTGAAGTGCAATTTTTGAAGGGTGTGCATGTGCATAATTGTGTAAGGGAAGCCTGTAGTAGGACGTAAAGCAAAACTGTGATAAATCAAACATCAAATAAGGCAAAAGGAACAAAAAACAGTAGTCTTCATGTGCAGTGTTTGGTACATCAACCTCTTTGGGAACTTGAATCACTTTACTTTATTACTTTTCCAATCAACCGCATAATGACCGTCCTATTTGTCGTTCAAATGATATAGGTGCAAACATGTTCAGGAAACGTTTGTGACTAGCTGGTTAGTTTCCGAAACAATGTATCATATGGTAGTTAAGCTGTGTTGCACCCCTGGGTGGTTTTTAAGGAATTGTTAAGTGGTTGCTAAGCAACATAATTTCACAAATGCAAAGCAGTTTCCAGAAGTTTTACAGAAATATCGACAACAGTAACTGTTTTGTTGAAAACTATGGTTGCAAGGGTACTGGCATATACAATACAATCTTATATACAAACACAATTGAAGGGTATTGTTATGAATGCCATTTCTTTTAGAAGAATTGTAGCTCTTCATTGTTACAAGTTAACATCCTTTGGCTTCCTGAACTAGATTCAGAATTCGCTTTGTTTAGTTTTGTTAGCCAAGCCAAACTAACCATATATGCTAAGAGTGTAGCCACTGCTTGAACCCTGAAAACGTAGAGAAGATAAATGTGCTTACACAAGTGTCTCACTATTTACATAAAGTTTATGAAGTATATAAAGTCGCTGAACCCACTCCTGGTGCTGCATGTTTGTTTTTTTCCAGTTTCCAAGCACCTGAGCTGGTATGCCATGGTGCCAGCCATGGAGTATTTTATAAGCACGGCTGTTAGAACATCAGTTTATTGAAAGATAAAGCCTCTGGCCACAGTCTCTGAGCTCACAAACAAGATGTGACACACTGACACGGCTCCCGGTGATTTTTCAGCTGCTGTTTGGGTTGTGTGTCATTTGAGGGGGGGCTTGAACATGTCTGTTCCTGACACATCCTTCTCAGACCTTAATGAGGAAGATCCAGGATTCTGTCTGCCTCCGTTAAAGCTCAAGCAGACATGATCAATTTCTGCCCACAGACAGAGCTCTGCATGAATCACACACGCACACACACCCACCCCCTTGCGTCAAGGTAAAGGCGATGTGCTATAAGCACTGATGCATATTAAGCATTCCATGTTCAAAGTCCAGTTTTCTATTAATATTGGCCAGATTTGGGGTCATTCATGGGCAACAAAAGGTCAGTTTCAAAAGCTTCACGAACCTGCCGGGGGCATGGTGTTGTCCACAAATCACTGAGTGGGCTGAGCATCATCTGTGCTCAATTACAGAGCATCAGCCCTGCAGATCGCCAGCAGGAGATCTTCTCCTTCTACTTCTACTTGAAAATTTGAGCTGTCAGTGTGCCCTCAACTCACCTTTCAGTAATGAGAAACTTCCCCCTCAGGACAAAACGTGAAACCTGATGAGACACAAAAGCAAATTGTCAGGAAATTTGAATAACATTTGTTTCATGCATGTTGATAAACTACTGTGAAACTAATGGCAGTTTCCTTGCCACACACACACACACACACCCATGGTATTGTTCTTTCATCCGATTGACAAACACGGGATATCCACTAGGATGCATGTCCAGGATTTCACAGAATAAATACACACCAATATTGTTAGTTCTGCCACTGTTGACAGAAACTTTCTAACTTGCATGTTTGTCTTGGGTGTATCCAAGCCTAAGAAGAGAGCAGCTGTGCACCGATTCTTCACATTAGGCATGTTTTCCGGTATTTCATTGAGAATTTTATCTAAGGTGGCATGTGTCGGTAGGAATTTTCTTCTGTAAGCCAACACATAGCACATTTGTAGCTCAGAACTATGATCAGTCTTATGCAACCATTCCTAACTTTTAAAAGAACTACATATTTCAGAAGCAAAAACATTATGAAAGAATTTCTGATATAACTATGCATCATTGTGCAAACAATTAGCATTTTTCTGTTATCAGCACCCATGCCCATATGCTGCATGATGCTGTCCCATTTTTTTGATATGTAATAGTCATTTTGTGGCAGCTTTTCTCCTGTAAGCAACCGCTGAACCTTCTCTGGTAATTAAATGGCAGTCCTCTGAGATGCATTCAGACCACTTGTGGCCTAAGGGAGATTGGTTTTCCCCAAAACCATGACAAAAACAGACACGCATTAAACTCTGTTCACTGATAACATTTGAAATGGTATTTCTCAGAACTCATATGGTTTAGAAAGTCAACATGCCTCAGGGATTTGGAAATCTTAGTTATTTTTAAAGCTCAGGAAACTATAAGAAGCGAGACTGTGTAGTGGCAGCTTCAGAAAATATTTTCATATATGGTACCATAGTAATACCTTGTAAGAATGCAATCAGATTTGACAGTAGACGTTTAGCCATAATCCTTCAAAGGTTTCTATTAAATATAAATGCCGTTTTCATTTTCAATTAAAAACATTGATCAGTTTTCACAAAAACATGTGACACTGAAGACTGGAGTGTTGCAGCTGAAAATAACAAATAGAAATGCATTAAAACTACCAGTTAAAACTGTATAAATGTTTTTACAGTATTATAATATCAAATAAATGTTTCCTTGGTGAGCAGAGACTTTAAAACTCCAAACCTGCTAATCATTCAATGAAATTCACCATCTAATACCATCACTGTGCTTTTTTTTGCAAGGCTCAGCTGTTTTACCAATGACACCATGAGTTTATAGGCTACAGTGAGACATGACATCGTGTTTTGCAATCTCAAAAACTGTTCAGACATGCCTTAGGTTGAACACCCCTTACAATGTGTCGGGAAAAAAAGAAATGATACAAAAATGGTGCTTCATTTTATAAATAAGTTACTGTTCAAGATGATTTCTGACGTCAGTAACTAGATAGGGCTTGCAAAGGCAAATGGGAAGCCACTGTGTGTGCGTATGTAGGAAGCTTTGGCATTTTCAGAAACAAGAAAGTTATTCATAGTAAGACAATGTTGCCAATTGGGTTGGTTCCACATGGAATACATGTGATTTTGGGCCCAAAGGTATTCTTCTCCTAAGACTAAAAACAAGGAACCAATGTGAAACTTCCCTTTTTGAGTTTCTCAGCACTGTTGGCACAAACCTCTTTCCCTGGTAACAGTGCATTTTCCTTTGATCGAAATGTCAAGAAGGATGTGGATTTGATTACTCGAGTGATTGCAATGCCTTGTTCAAATTCATTCGAAAATGTTTCATCTTCCTACATTAGACCGCTCCAGTGTACCCTCCATGCACTGTTAACTCTTTCTTTAACTTCTAACCACATTGTATTTCTCCCTAAGCAAACTAAGCACAGTGTGGTAGAGAGTGGGCTTATGAAAATTGTTTTTTGGTTGAAATGCCTGAACTTTTCTGGTTATGGATTTATTTCCCCTTCTGCGTTCCTTTCAAGATGTATTCCACCCTTACAGGGTCAAATGTGAAATCCGAGGGATGGATCTGTTTGGGCAACGATAGAGCGCTTGAACTAAACAACGCTTCATCCGATTCTCAAGCCTGCGATGACTCTCTGAAGCCCACACATCAGTGAAACACGTGCGTAACCAGCACAGCTTTGTGACATTACATCAGAAGGGGTGTCACACAAATACACATAAACACATGCCACAACACAGGAGCACATATTCATACACAAGCACGCTCACATCCGCATCCACGGAGCCGTTTGCTTGGCTGCGGAGTTGGCAGATCATTTCTAAAGGAGTATTTGAGTCATCCTTGGTGAAGATTTTGCTTGTTAAAAGTCTGCCAGATTTCTGTTTTTTTTCAAAGGTCAGGGAGTAACACAATATGTTTTAAAACAGCTTGGTGACAAACCAAGTAATACTTTCCTAAAGGACTTTATAAAATATTTCTAGAATTCTGATGATGTCAGTGTGCTAATATTGAGAAATGCTGTGAACAATAATTACACTATCCTTGTACTGTATTTAATTTTGTACAAACGCCTACTGGGAGTTTGGTGAGGACAAACACTTAGATTTATCCTATTTTTAATCATTTATGTTTAGTTTTAAATTTAAATTTAGCTTTAATAGATAATTAATTCTCTTTCAAGATAACCTGTCAAATGGTTTTACAAAAACTCAAGGAACACTGGCATCAAACATAAGCTTTTGGGTTCAGTCGCTTGATTGTGGGTATTTGATCCCAAGATAAAAAGTGCTAAATATATTCCACTTACATAATACATTGTGCCAGTAATATTCGTAATCCTCTGTTTGAGGTGTGTCTAGATAATATCCTTACCTTTCCTGGGAGTTTGCCTCAAAAAGCTTCCTTTAATTGTAAGATGGAAGTAGTTTATTTGAGATGTAATGCTAAATGTATGTGTCATTAATTTGACTTGTTCCCAAATAACAGTGTAATGTTTCCTCCTCCGATTATCCATCTGATGATTATCCAGATTCAAGAAAGCTGACATCATAGTTGTTTATAATATGCTTAAGTAACTTTACATAGGCTTTTTGATGACAGGCCTTGCCCTCTTGGTCACTTTGTAAACTGTCTGATTGTGTTACTTAAACCTATTGATCAAGCTGTCTGAAATACTACTGCCGCAAATTTAAAATTATAATTTTTTATAAATTTATAGTAAATCTTAACAATGACATGTAGTCCTCAAATACTTTTCAATTAGCTAAACATCCGGAATACAAGTACGTTAAACAGACAGTAATTGTTTTAATTCACTTCCTTCATGTATATCTTCGTATCTTAAGAGAGAGATTATTACAACTGCTAAAGTTATACTGTAACTCAGACAAGCAGTGAGTTGTTTGCGTTACCCTGTCGACATGCATTTCATTTATATGACCTGAATTGTGTCCCAACATTTTGCATTCGCTGATTAACATCTCGCTCTAAGCATTCCGAACAAAAGTATGTAGAATTCTTGTGTAGAATTCGCCCAATAGTAACTAACAGCAAGGCGCGCGCGTTCAGGAGGACGTAGAATAACGAAAATTGTTTACAAAGCACGCGGTTGCGCGCAAATGTAAACCGCTTGTTAAACTAAATTCGGAATAGCATACCATTTTTACTATTTCTTCTTTATATATGCCATATTTCGTGAACTGAATCGCTACACGCTTCTTAAGACAAACTGCTATCGTTTCAGTTTTACAAATTCAGCACTGAATTGTTAGCTAAATAAATTGCACAGTATCCTGGTATTGCTTTGCTTTGTACACATTGACACTAAGTGCATGTTGACATGGTTATTGGTATGGTAATGTTCTTTGTCATTTTGCACTTAAGCTTTATAAATAAAAAACTGTTTACCTCAAAAGACCCAGCATACAGAACCAATGCTTGAATGTGATGCTACATGTACATGTGTTGCTCAACTTGACCACACCCACTTGAGTACCAACCCTCCTCTCTCCTAAATCTAATGGCCCTTTTCCACTACACAGTACCAGCTCGGCTCGGCTCGGCTCGACTCTGTTTGGTTTTCCACTGTGTAAAAAAGTTGTACCTGCGACGCTGCCGAAACTGCCGTGACGTAATCTTCTACGCGACACACACCCGCTACCCACACACA
>JAUCMS010000145.1:6655465-6707729 GCA_032357445.1 Enteromius radiatus | reverse complement strand
AAAAAGTACCTGGAAGCCGGTACAGGTACAACTTTTACACAGTGGAAAACCAAACAGAGCCGAGCCGAGGCGAGCTGGTACTGTGTAGTGAAAAAGCGCCATAATATGATAATACAAATATATTAATGCTTGTGTGTGCATATACACAATATATTCAGACATTGGTTGGATGTCAAATTTTTTGGATTTTATTCATTAAATAAATAAATAAGGAATTATGTACACAATAAATATTCAGTAAGAACAGAGGAAAAAACAAGAAACAAACAATAATTCTTGCAGATTAGGACATGCATGTGTGATCCATCAACATTTTACCACGCATACACACAAAAAGTCTGTTTCTTGTCAAACGATGCCTGGTTCCAGCCCAGATTTTCTTCCCTCTATATAATGTTTTTGATCACATCATTCCTCTTCACTCCAGTCTCAGTATTTGTAAATCTACAGAGTCTGTCTTGGTTAAAAACCTTTCCATAGCTCCATCCAGTTCACATCCAGTGGACCTCCTGTTCAACAAGCCCTCCTCTGTGCCCTTCCACCGAAAGAAATCATCAGATCTTGCTGAGTCAGTGGCCAACTGTTAGTCTCAGTTGCATCTCTGCAGCAGCATGTTCAAGGCATACTCCAGACGACTCCGCAGGTCTGCAGTGCTGCCCGCGCTGAGCAGAGAGCTCAGTTGGAAGGTGGTGGAGGTTCGCTCTTCGTTGATGTACGTCAGCAGATATTCGTCCTGCTGTGTGCACAGGATGAGCTTGGTGTGGTCGTGGTAAAAGTTCACCTGTTGGAACATGAAGAAAAAGGTTTTGTTATTCTGGAACAGACGTGAAACACTCTCAGAGGATGCAGGATGTTATTACAGCAGGGTTTGTGACCTTCTCCTTCCCACAGCGCTATGGCATACACAGCTTTTTATCTGAACAAAGACAGACCTGACTGATAACTACCCAGGGGTCTGATTGGTGTAGAGAGAGCACTAGACTAGACAGTAGCTTTTTACACAAGGAATAAAGTTCTAACAACTGCTGCATTAAGAAACAGTTCCCACAATATTGAAGATTATGTCATAATTTCAGTCTTTTATAGAAGTCTTTTTTTTATACAATGAAAGTGTATGGTTACCACTAGGTCTGTCAAGCTCCAACAATGACAAAAATGCTAAATGTTCTGGTACTTTGATGGTGCTTTTTGTCCTTTTATACAAGTACCCTTCATTTTATGGAAGAGACCAACATTTCAATTTATACTTCAGAGATGACAATAAGTTACACATATTCTTTACCTGGAATGTACCATCATTGAAAAGCATCAATAAAGCTCTGTCTGATTTCAGCCACTGCAGAAGATATATTCTGGACTTCTGGGTATCTTGTTCACTTATCATATCCCCTCCCTGCATGAAAAACAAGGATAACCAGTATATTAACACAACAACTTCTTGTACAACCTAGAGTCTAGACTCTAGACCAGAATATAAAGTCTACGAACCTCAATAACAAAAGCTGAATACAAACATAAGAGTTGAAACTACTCACATCCATCAGATTCTCCTCCATGTAGTGGGCAAAGTACTTGAGAATGGTGACCTGGGCCACAGCGTACTCAGGAACCTCAATAACAGAGAAAACAGACCTCTGGCTGATGGCAGCGTACTGATGAACAGTCCTAAAAAAAATCAAAGACAACGTTGATTTATCAACTACACAGTCAATGCAACACAGTGCTCATGGCTTCTTTCTGCAGCCTTACTTATAGGCTATATGAGGTCTATGACTAATACTTGCTCTTTTATAATATTTCATGTGTAATGCCATTTGTCATTCAACTGACATTTCTAGGATATTGGTGCAGTTTTTCTTTATTTCTTTCTTTCCTTTTTCATCTAGAAGCTATGCTATTAAATATGGAATAAAACTGGGGAAAGATTTTCTAAAATGTCTCTTATACTCATCCAGGTTGAATTTATTTGACCAAAAATGCAGTAAAAAAATTACATAATATTGGGAAATATTAGAATATTTCAATATGTAATTTATTCATGTGATAGCAAAGCTGAATTTGCAGCAGCCATTACTACAGACTTTCAATTAGAAAACAGCTGACTAATATTTTTTTCAGGATTTTGAAATGAACAAAAAATATATATATATAAGTCTTCAGTGTTACTTTTGATCATTTTAATGCATTAACAAATTGATTGCATTAATAAAAGGTTTTAAACTTTTTGCAAACAATCTCAAATGTAGGAAAGGTGGTGCATATCAGACGATATTGTACAATTAGTAACGGATACCTGTTTCTCATATTTTCTTTTAGATGAATCATCTGTCATCAACTAACACTCATTTACAATTAATTCTTAAAAACACTAATAATTTACTGTTACAAAAAATAGTCAAACTTTTCACATTACAATGTTTTAATGTCTAAATTCACAAGTAGCAATTATTTTTAAAACATATGGATAAAATATAATACATAACTTAAAAAAAGTCTAAAAAGCTAATTTCACAATTGGCAACTGCTTAATGAATATGTGTTATGTAATGTTTGCCTACTTCAAAAAAAAAGTGGAACTGAGTTAGCAAACAGTCAACTTGAAGCACCTACTTCTTGTCAGAGAGGAGACTCATGTGCGTTCCGTTGTTGAAAAGGACGCCCACTGTATTGTCAGACAGCTGATAGCCAAAGCCATATTTGTTGGAGTAGTCAACCCACTTAGTCACCCACTTCAAGCTATTACATCCATTTCCTCTGGGAAGGCTGTCCGCTGTGGGAAAGAGGGCACTGTTAAATGCAAAGATCGTATATTTTCTTTACTCTATAGAATGGATTCGGTATAGAAAACCTTGGGTGTGTAGTGTAAAGTGTAATCGGTCTCATTCACCTTTAGGCATGTGTTCAAGACAGCCTCTCAGAACACTAATAACAGCCTCTGCCACAGTACCAGTGGTGCTGTCTTCAAGACCTACAGAGAGACAGCAGGATACATTGCGTCAGCTTGTGAAACTAATGAGCTGGAGTCAGACCGAACAGGTGAAACGCACACACACACACACACACGTATAACACACACTTACATTCACTGCTGCTGCTGCAGCTGCCCAAGCTGCCTCTAACAATCAAGTGAATGGTATCTCTTGTCTGCGGCCTTCCGGCAGTTGCCTGGGTAACAGGCTTTCTTGTAGGTGCTGACGGATTTCCTCCTTCCTAAAGAGGCAAAATTGCAGCATATGCGTGTCATGAATGACCTAACACTTAACCGTCATTAATATCTCAGAGCTGGTGATGAATTCCTTGTTATAGCCTACTATAAAGGGAACAATGCTCACCTCGGATGAGTGTGTAGTAATCTGATTACTGATGGCAGTCTTTCTGAAGTCTTGACGGAGCTTGAATATGTCTTCCTCTTCTTTGGCTAAGCGATCTGTCGGAAGAAAAACAGTTACTCATGGGGTTTTCTGAAATGAGTAGTGCACTACTCAACTAAAGCGAGAACTTACTTATATTTTCATAGTACTTGGCTTTGTCCTTCTTGCCACCAAAGAGAGCAGCGGCTGCCTTTTTGAAGAAGCTCTTGGCTGGACTGGAAATGTGGAAGTCTGGAGCAGAATGGCAGCAGCTGACAGGCAGAGTTTCTGGCATAAAACCCTGCGGCGAAATTATGACAGAAACACTGACAAACTGGTCAGCTGGATATACTGAATATACTGCGGTGCAACAAATAAACTTACCTGGGTGAAAAATTCATGCCGCATTATGTCATCCAGGTGCGGGCGGTCCACAGGGTTCTGTGCTAGCATGCCAGAAATGAGCTGTTTGGCAGGAAGAGACAGTGAGGCTGGGATGGTATAACGGGCCTCTCGGATACAGCGGTATGTTTCCTTCAGATTAGTGGTCTCGAATGGAGGTTTACCCAGAAGCATAGTGTACCTGAAGATGAACAAGTGTAACGTGTCATTAATAAGTGACTTTTTCTTAAAAGAATTGTTCCAAAAAGAAAAAAGTTATTTATTTAATCTCATGTCCATTTTTTTAGGAATGTTCAGGCTGTCCTTAATTTGTGTCAAGTTTCAATAGGACTCCAAAAAAGAACCATCAAATTTACAGTAATTAAGTATTATTAACTAAGTTCACAATCAAGTGAATAAAAAATAAAACAAAACTTAAAAAATATTGCGCAAAACCAATGTTATGGAGGATTTTTAGAGCTTGACCAATAGCATTACATTAATTATTTTAACAAGAGTTTTTCTTCAAAAACTCATTTTTTTGTGTATATTGGATGAAAGAAGCTTATTTAGGTTAGAAATGACTTGAGGTTGAGTAAATTATCCAAAAATAGGTCATCACTGGTGACAAACTGTACGCCACATGCTGCTAGTGCGTCATTCAAGCATTAAAATTGAAGCATGATCACAGAATACAATGGCATACACAACCAGAGTGAAAAAGCAGACATTCAGTGATAGAGCCAGTATGAATCGGCAATCATTGCCTATTCACACCAAGAAATGTATAAATATAGTGGAAAGTGGAAACCCTCAGATCTGAGGGAGACAAACTTACATGACGCAGCCCAAAGCCCACACGTCAGACTCCCAGCCGTGGCCCTGTTTGTTCAGCACTTCCGGAGACAGGTAGTTGGGTGTACCGCAGATAGTTTTGCGTCTGTTGCTGACTGGCTCCAGTTTGGCAGCCAGCCCAAAATCTCCCACTTTCAGCTCCATTGAGTCATTCACAAACAGGTTGCCTTTGAATGGTAAAACAGAAGATTTTTAACTACTTATAAACTGATGGAATGTTATTAAACATCATGCACGTACAGTGATGCATACATACCTAGTTTCAAATCACGATGCAGGATCTCTAAATCGTGAAGGTATTTCAAAGCGGAAACTGTCTGTTTCAAGTAATACCTCACTTCAGGTTCTGTTAGGACTTTACGTGCCTTCAATATATGGGCCAGTGACTAAAAAAGAATCAAGAGTCAGTCAGGTGGCAAACAGTCATTTGCGTTACATATAGCACATCATTACACTTTTAAACTTACTCTTCTACTGCAGTACTCCAACAGAATATAGATGTTGTCTTTGTCTTCAAAGTGGTGGTAGAAATGCACTATGTGTTTGTGGCTGAGAGCTCTGTGCAGTTCAATTTCTCTGTTGATCTGGAACAACAGAATACAGAACATAAGTTAGAGGTCTTGATAAATCGTTTGTGCGGTGCAATTTATACTTGCCATGTGTCTGTCCTACCTTCTCTCTCTGGTGCGGTTTTGACACACGTGAATGCGGGATGATTTTAGCTGCATAGACTTTACTTGAAGACAGGTCGGTCATTTCATAACACTTTGCAAAGCCTCCCTATGACAGAGAGAAAATATAAGTATAATGTTAACCAAAGGTTTCCAAAAAGCAATGTAATCATAACCAATGCATACATAGCGATATTAGACACAAGTAATTAATCCAATAAACACAATGAATAGCAATACTTTTTCACATCAAATGATATTTTAAACAATATCAGTATTAATATTGAGTTCATTACCTTTCCTAGAACTTTTCCCCGGCAGTAACATTTCCCAGTGTTGGGGTCTGTAATGATTCTGGAATACTCGGTCCGACTGTTATCCTCTGGCTTTTTCCATCCTTGCTCACTTATTTTATTGAGCTCACACATCTTTTCGTTGTGTGTCGTTATAGTTGGGTAAGAGGTATTCCTCATTGTCTCCATGGCTCTGTGTGTTACTGTGTGTGCTGTCACAGTGCTGCTGGACCGGCGTGTCTCCTCTCTTTTATACCGCAGCGCCGCGCGCCTCTGCTCTAGACGAACTGCGTCACGAGATGGGAAGACCCTATATGGCGTGTGAGATCTGGCGTATACTGCTGTCATCTGTGAACTACCTCACTGTATCCATTATTAAACATCCTAGATACTTCATAGACACCTACTAGGCAAAGATTATCGCATAAAATCAGGTCTATCTAAGCAATGATTCATATCCACACACTGCAGTCTCTCATTCAGTGATCGTATAGCAGTCTCTAAGATAGTGATGAATACACATCTTGTGTTTTGCTCAAATGCAGCCTATTATATTCTTATAACATCCGAGGAATAAGCGAGATATTGCCAGTTTACTGATGTTGCCCATTTATCGTGATTCAATAGGCTAAATGAACGACGGTAAAGACATTTGTGCATTTGAAAGCGTCCGATTGACAGAAGAGTGTCAGAGCATCACCATGTGGCCAAAGTGACACACAACATCTTGCTTGTTCCATTTTAAAGCAATATTATACGTTTTTCTTTTTAATATAACAGCTACTAACATGTTAGATGAACTTTTACCTAAAATTAAATTTAAACAGCTGAACTTTTCTAATATTACTATTGCCTCTTTAAATGGGTATTTTGGCCTGTTCAACATCAAATCTTAAGCATCTCAACTCTGTAATAATTAAAATCATACAAGAAAGTTATAATTTTTAAGTTGTGTCATGAAGATCACAGTAGCTTTAAGTATAATTATTATTCATTATTTAATTTTACTTATCAAAACATATTCAGCTGCATATTTTGTGTACAAACCTTTTACTTAATTAAAAGTGTTATATATTATTTAAAAAATATCAAATGTGACACCCAAATAATAACAAGAGCATCTGCATAACAGAAAAATGTAATTATTTTTCCTTAATATGCATATATATTTAGTTTTGACTGCACTCATTAAGCTCAACCATTCAACCCTTTTACCCACACATGAAAAAATCTTAATTTTGTGGGCTTTGCTATTCTGGGAGATATTAAAAGACCAAGGTCATGTGAGCAGTTTGTTGGGAGCAGAGTAATTTTGCCATTTATTTCACAGTTTAGTTTAGAATTTCACAACACAGACAGACAACATTAAACCTACCTGCAGTAACAGAAAAGGAGAAAAAACATAGTCTTTAAAATAAAAATAAGTAATTATTCTATTCTTTATCACGCGTGCATATATCTTCTAAAAGTGACTGCTACCTTTCAGGCAGTGCTAAAACACAAAACAGAAAGCTTTTTGACACAAAGAAAGATGCTTTTTCATCTCATGGTAGCTTGTGTTGAAAGCTTCCATTTAGCATTCATATCATATGCCCAAGTCTGGTCTAGTCCTTCACCCTCAGTGGCTGTGGGAGTCCAGTCAGGAAATGGGAAGCGACAGGCAATCACACGAGCCTCATCTGGCAACTCCTTCTCCAGTTTCCTACCCAACACCTCCATCTGTAGACCACAAAGCAGATTGTATTGAACAAGGTAATTATTGCCAAGCAAGACTGGTATTTTTTGCATTAAGAAGCATGACTGTGTTCATCGCACAACATATTGTTTAAAAAAATTTTAATTCTTTACAGCAGGATAGCTTAGTATATTCTTCAGAGTAAATCATAACACTGTTTAGAATATATCTTGATGATGTAATCAGTTGCACTGATTTTTAAATATAGTATCTTAATACTCAGCTCAGTATAAATGGAGAAAGGACATCTGTGCATACTTACCACTCCGGGTGCCAAGAAAACAGTCACATTGTTATATTTGGACAAATCGGTCTGTGGAAGGAAGCGATAAAACTGAATCATCAACACTTGGACATGTGAAATTAAATCAGAAATAAAATACGCATGTGGTATGTGTAATTTTTCAATAGGTGTTTTTCCACACAGTTGTAGAACTAGTACATGTGTTGTGCTTTTTGTCCTTTTTGATGCAAAGGATAAATATTAACAGTATTTGTATATAAATGTATTGCATAAAAAATATTACAATATTGCATGTGTACTTAATTGTAATAATTTAATTATTAAATACAAATGAAATGCAATTATATAAATAATATTTTAAGGATGAATAAAAAGGTAAATCAGGAATAAAAATAAACGCTA
This sequence comes from Enteromius radiatus, assembly GCA_032357445.1. NCBI lineage: Eukaryota > Metazoa > Chordata > Actinopteri > Cypriniformes > Cyprinidae > Enteromius > Enteromius radiatus. The sequence goes on along the minus strand of JAUCMS010000145.1, from coordinate 6,699,798 downwards.
AAGTAAAAGAAATAGTAAAACACACACACACACACACATAATTTACTGCAAAAAAAAATGTAATAATAGAAAACACGTAACACTGAGCGGCCAAGCTGACATGTAAGTACAATAAATTGACATCAGATGAAAACAACAGATATCGAGGCAAATGTTTGTATAAAAACCCACCTGGTGCCTGTGCACATTGCTTTAATGCCCCCTTTAATGTTTGTTATAGCATCCCTACATGCCAGCTTTTACCTAACGAATAGAATTAGCTGGGGGCGGAGCTATTTATTTTACTGGCCAATAGAAAAGAAGCTAAAAATCTGTCTGCAAACAATTCTTTTTATAATTCTAGTGAGTGCTGCTTATGGCACAGGAATTACACACTTCACCTTTAACACCTTTACCTTACCTTCCAAAAGTCTTGGTTTATAAAAGTTGCAGTGCTGGATGGTATTCCCTTCCACTTTGCTTTGACTCTGGCATATCCAGTTAGGATAGAATTAATTTCAAAGCCAGTGCACTGGAAACCCTTTACAGTGGCAGCAAATACCTACAAAACACATCCAGGCCAAATCTACACTTTGAGGACCAGGATCTGTGATATTTAATCAGTTATAACTGGACATAAAGCAGACTGTCTGTGGCTCATATTGTTTGCTTTCCAAGTATAAGTGAAACCAAGAAGAATATTTTTAACTGTAAGACATGAAATGATTTTCGCTTTTATAAATGTGTGGTGGAAAGATTTTTCCATCCAAATTTGAGAGTTAATGAGATCTATTTTAAATCACAAAAGAGGCAGCCCCAGGTACTGTAGGCTGCCCAGTAGCCATTATCTTGGTGAGAAATGACTGTATAAATAACCCACAGATTAGTCATTCCTTTTTAGAAAGCCAAGCCCCAAGAGCTTAAATCTGTTCATCTAACAGCAAAGTTATACAAAATTATAAATAGCCTGTTTTTCAATATTTTTCTTTTGTTTTACATTTGTATTATTTCTTTTATTTTTTATTATTATCATTTTTATTATTTCCATGTATTGTGGTGAGAAAGTAGTCATCTGCAAAAAGCCATTAGAAGCATCTGAAACAGAAAGGACTTGGAGGCACAAAACGTAATCTATAGATATGCTATAACACTTAAGAGATTTACATGATTAAAAATGTTAAATACTATATAGATTTGCAGGATTTTTGTTAGATGTCCATGTTAGGCCTAGCATTAAAATATATGCATTGGTATTATGCAGAATGATTGGTAGTAAGTACAGTATTTGGAAATACATGTCATATATATTCAGTTCATTATCATTTACTGTCAGTGTTAAAGACTCACCAGTCGCCCATCACCAGATCCCAGATCTGCCAGACACCCTGCTCTCCCATGCAGGAGTTTCATTACATTCTGGGTCTGTGTTCTACTGGAGGGCAAATAAGGCACCTGGGCAATATTAATTTCACTTACATCAGTGATTAATAGATTGGTTGATTTTCTCTCCGTATGACTAAAAACTTAAACATGGTAAAGTGAAGATGTAAAGGGATCACCAGGGCATAGCTGCCATAATATCATATATGACTTCCAGTACCTTCAGACATATGGGTACTTTTCGAAAACCAGGAAGCACAAATAATGACCAGAGGCCATAAACTCCCACAAGCAAAGCGCCAGATGCTGCTGTGACAAGGGGCTTTTCCTGAGTATGATGCCAGAGCTTGCAACTTTTATGCTGAAGGATGACCTCCACTGAATCCTCCATAATTGAACGCTAAAGAAAAAAATGCAAACAGTGTAATGTACATGACTCATGTGAAAAATAAATCTGACCAATGCTAACATGCAAGTCACTACACATTTTAGGCAAAATATCTTTCCCTTCACATGCATGCAGTCATTGCTCAAGAAGTACAAACGACTTTGTGGAGTTCTGCAACCACTAGAGAGCGCTACCAATTCACTATTTGTAATGGAAACGACGTTTAAAACGTTTGTTTACCAGAAGAGCTTGTTATATAGCACGGTCATGAGCAGTGTATGTAGGCGTAAGTAATATGTTTTAACACCTGAACGCGTATATCAGAGATTCAGTTTACTTTAAAAGCCTTCTTTACAAAAGCGTGTTCACTTCAACTTTACAGGACAAACAACCAACCCCTGTACAATATAAAAGCAACAAAATAAACGACAACATTATAGACAACTAAAATAGGTTTACCTTTTACATGACAGTGCATTTACAGTGTGTTTTCAGTTCGAGAAATACGTGACATTCCTGTAAACAACACATGCGCGTGCGAAAGTGGGCTGGGCACTTCTACTATGGAGAAGTTCGGGCTCATTAATATTCATTACATCATACTCACATCCTTTGGCCAGAGCTGGAGAGGTATGATTTTATTAATATTAATGACATGATGATGTTTTGTTTTTTTTCTAACCGCCCCAATATACACACATATATATATGGGTAGTTCACAAATAAAAATTGGACTGTGTCCTATCATGGTGTAAAAGCAAAAAACACCAGCTAAAAAAAATTGATGAATGTAGGATCAAGCGAAACACTTACAAGATTCAGTTACAATAAATGAAATTATTAAAGGTTATTATTAAATTCTTAAAATGAAAACTGATATTAGAATTTCACAATAAGCTCTTCCGAAGTTTTTGTTCAGCTACTTTCCGTCAACATTTGTTCGTTCTTGTCTATTGCTTGTATTAATCATCATATTATTGATTATATATTGTACACATTATGTGTTTATTATTTTATGAAATATGGTAAATGTTTTGATCTGTGCGAGAGAGCAGCACGGCCGCCCCCTGCTGTCTGCAGACCGCACTCACACTCTAGGCGGATGTGGGATGAATGGGTGGAGAGTGCGAGTGTCTGCTGACGTCCATTGCGAGCATCACTGCATCCAACATTTATCCCAGCAGCCGACTCCACCTCTTCAAAACGGAAAAAAACTATAATTTATTAGGCTTAAATAATAGCAAGCTCCGTTTATTGTCTTGGATTTATTTATAGTTAATGGAGTTATACGGAAAGGTAAGTGCATGAGAAGCGTTATATGTATAACGTTGTTTAGTCGTAATGGAGCCACGCAAAAATAAAAATGCTTTTAAGGCAAAACATGCTTTAAACAACAGAAGTGTCGCTTAAAGAGATTTGTCATTTGGCAGCGTGCATAATACTGGCCGGTCATGAAAGGTTTATGAAATTTATGAAACGCAACATCAGTGACGACAAAAGCAATCAGCCGTAAAAGCTAATTTATTCATAAGAGCTGATAATTCAAATATTCTTGGTTATTTATAGGGATAACGTGAATATAAGCATCTTGGTTATTCTCTCATGCACAGCTAAAATGTCTCTTTATCTATAACCCACTTCACGTATAGTTTTTGTCTTTTTTTAAGCATTAGGTGTATGAAGACTATATTAGCGTTTAATATCCAGGGCTTGACTGAAAAGAGAAAGACGCTCAGCCCGGAACGACACAGGCAAGGTTGCGACTCAAAACCTATTGAGCTACCTACCTAGATAACATTTTAGGTGTATAATAAGCACCTTCCGCGTTTGCACGCGCCTGCTAAACAATTTAATCCCAATTTTCCCAGCTAAATGTGAGCACATAAAGTTTCTAAAACCTGATGTTATTATTTTTTTCATGTCAAATAAAGAGTCAAAAATCGTTTATTTGTAGGCTATGTATTAGTTGTATATAGGCTAGCCCATATACACCGTGTATTGTATATATATATATATATATATATATATATATATATATATATATTGTGTGTCAATAAATTAACATTCAAACTTTCAAATTACATTTTAGTTACAAATGTTAAAGACACACAATAATTCACAAATGCTGTAGGACACTCACTAAGCTTCATGGACAGCTCCTGGTGCTGACTCTCACATACAGAGCCTGCTTAAAAACACATAGAGAGAACTGAGTCTTTAATGAAATCCAGAAGGCCCCTCTCTTTCTCTATTTATAATATCATATGACATGCTATAATTACATTTCATCCATATGAAGGGTTTGCACAGTATTGTTAGGCTGTAAACCTTTGATCTATTCATTACACTGTGTCTTTGTGTTCTCACAGATGGCTACTACGCAGGACAGCAAACAAAAGGAGAACTCTGATCAAAACTTTGATTACATGTTCAAGTTATTGATCATTGGGAACAGCAGCGTTGGAAAAACATCCTTCCTCTTTCGCTATGCTGATGATACTTTCACATCTGCATTTGTCAGTACGGTGGGCATCGACTTTAAGGTCAAAACTGTCTATAAGAATGACAAAAGGATCAAGCTTCAGATCTGGGTAATTTCTGTCACTCGCATCGACTGCAAAAACTACACAGACATTAAATCTTCTTTAACTCAGCATCAGCGTTTCATGGTTGGTAAAGCATTGAAGGGTTGGATAATCACATACGGTGCAATGTAAATATCGCATGGGCTGATGATTAACACTGGCGTATTGAAAGAGAACACAAGCCATTGTAACCTTATCTAGGCCTTTAAGTCAGCATCAGTAAAACTGATCTGTTCATCAGATTGTGGCACATTTTTCTATTTTAGTCTTCCAGTGAAAGCGCTGCTACTTTTAGAGGTGCCAAAGCACCGTCTCGATCGTTTCTCAGACTCAAGCGTTCATTCATTTCACGCATTTGTTGTATTGACTGTCTGTCACAGACTAAATTAAATGAATAGTTCACCCCAAAAAGAAAACTGGCTAAAGAAATACTCACTCTCAGGCCATCCAAGATGTAGATGAGTTTATTTCTCACCAATGGCACCTCTGCAGTGAATGGGTGCCGTCAGAATGAATTATTCTGATGCTTTTCTCAGCTGCTTGTATGTTCATTTTGACGGCACCCATTCACTGCAGAGGATTTATTGGTGAGCAGGTGATGTTAAATCTCACCCAAATCTGTTCAGATGAAGAAACAAACTCATTTACAACTTGATGTTCTTATGTGGAGTAATATTTTAGCAAATTTTAATTATTATCTTTTTTTTAAGTTCTTGAAACATCTAGGCAATTTTTTTAGATTACACTTTCTTATATATAATAATGCTGGACTTATATATTTAATATTTTAGGACACAGCCGGGCAGGAAAGGTACAGGACTATCACCACTGCCTACTACAGAGGGGCCATGGGCTTCATCTTAATGTATGACATCACTAACGAGGAGTCTTTTGCTGCTGTACAGGATTGGTAAGTGGATTTAAAGCTTACATTGTGCTTATGACAGCCAGAGCTTCTGCTTTCAACAGAAGTATTCATGAGCTTTCCACTGTGTGGGTTTGCAGAGGTGATCTTGCCGTTTCCGTCTGCTTTGAAAGCCTTAAACATTCATGTCTGTTGATCCTGGAGTCAAAATCTATAAATGTATATATATATATAAAAGTCAGGAATTGTATCAGGAACATATTAGTTAAAAAAGCAAATAGAAAGTACAGAAATATCACTTAACCATGGGTCTGTGTTAAAACTTCAGCCAAAAAATATTTTATTTTTCCACTTGTCATTTAGAGGAACAAGTCATAATGGCACAAAAATACACTGTAATAAAGTGCCATTACATTTCTGGATTGGAAAAGGCAAGGAACATGCTGCTGTAGAGATGAGAAGCAGGAACAGAGAGGGACACAATCTGAAGAAGTGTGTTCGACACGACGTTTCCATTGATTCCAAGTGGCATGATGACATAATCATACAATATATCTGTCAAAAGTTTTGTTATGAGTCTGGCACATCTTGTGCTGGGAGATGTATCAGTGGCATTTGTAGTGATGAGAAGCTTTTGTCTCGTCTTGTGTCAGGGCGACCCAGATTAAGACATACTCTTGGGACAATGCCCAGGTGATCCTCGCAGGAAACAAATTTGACATGGAGGAGGAAAGGATAGTGTCTGTGGACAGCGGGAGACTGCTAGCAGAACAGCTGGGTGAGAAAAAAAAAAATATATATATATATATATATGTGTGTGTGTGTGTGTATACTGTGTATATTTATGTAAACACATGCATGTACGCATTTATATATACATAATAAATATACACAGTACACGTACATATGTTAACAAAAATTTAATAAATTAATCATGATTAATCGTTTGACAGAACCATATATATAAATATATGTATGTATCTGTATTTGCCTTGGATATCAAAATGAGTAGAAAAATATTGCCATTTTAGATATCAGCAAACATTCAATATTGTACAAATATATATATATATATATATATATATGTGTGTGTGTGTGTGTATATATTAGTGCTGTCAAATGATTAATCACAATTAATCACATCCAAAATAAAAGTTTATGTTTACATATATGTACTATATATATTTATTATGTAAATACATATACACACATACAGTATATATTTATAACTTTTCTGATTACATTTATTAGTATTATACTTTTTTTATTATATATATATATATATATATATATATATATATATATATGAAATATAAGTATGGTGTGATTAATCACACCCAAAATAAAAAAAATTATTTACATAATATATGTGTGCGAAATGTGTATATGTATTTTGAAAATATGTAAATGTATATACATTTATATTCTTATATTTTATGTATTTAATATCTATTTAATATAAGGTTTTCTTAAATATATATTATATATCTTAGATATATATATTTTTAAATTTGGTTAGTTTTGAGCAAATATATTGTTTGGGGATAGAATTTATTTATTTTTTTTAAGTGTAAACTTTTATTCTGAAAGGAACATAGTAAATTGACGCTGTTCCTTTGAACTTTCTATTCATCAAACACTAATGGAAATGCATCACGGTTTCCCCAAACACATTAAGAAACAACTAAGCTAGCATGTATCCCCTTTAATTACCATACTTACAAATCTCTCTCTCCGGTAAGGATTTGAGTTTTTTGAGACAAGTGCAAAGGATAACATCAACGTCAAGCAGACTTTTGAACGCTTGGTGGACATCATTTGCGACAAGATGTCAGACACACTCGAGGCCGACCCCGCCGTCACCACAGGAACGCCCACTACCAGACTGACGGACAACCCGACACCCCCGCAGCAGTCTGACTGTAGCTGCTAGTGTTCACCGTCCAGGCCGTTCGCTTCTGTGGCTCGAGCGCTGTTGCCAAGCTTCTGTATTCTGACACAGAATAGGTTACCGAACCTCAAACCTTTGACCTGGCTTTAACTCCTAGTTTTTTGGTGTTAATGACATAGCAAACTAGCAAGATTGTGCCAAACACAAGTGTCAAACCTTGTCCTTCCTTTATGCCATTATACCAGTATACAGGTCTTTTTTCCTACCTGTATTCCCTGCACTGCAATATCTCTCCTGTTAGTCAATATAGCAAAAGCAGAAATGAGTTGAACTTTAGATGCTCTGCAATCATTCCCATGTCTCTCAGGGGAATTATAAACTTCAGCAGATTTATAAATTCTACATACTTGTCTAACTTAATGTGTACTAGATTGAGAGGATGTTGTACTCGCACTTTGCTGGTGAGTCAGCTGGATATGTTTGTGTGTGATTGTGTGTACGGAAATGATTGCGAAAGCTAAAAAGGTATGAGAAAAAATAAATGTGGCCTTGAAGTGGTTCTCCTGTCTAGATCCAGTGTTTCACTTGGTCCTGTAAAGTCATCTATGAATTGTCTTTCTTTTTTATTTAAAATAAAATAAATAAATAAATAAATACAATGAAAAATCAGTCTGAACCAGGGTTATTATAGAAAAACTAAAACCATTAAATCTTGTGAAACATTGGGAAAAATAAGGTATGTTTCACATTTCTATCATTAGAATAAATGCCCCTTTTCTCAAATGTCCCTTTACTTTTTGACTTCCCTTCGTACAGTATATATGAAAATTGATAGTATCTCAATGACACTGAAGTAACACTGATCTGAACACACACACACACAATCAGATCAGGCCAAATATAACTTGAGAGTCCATCTCAGAAATTGTAATTTAAGAATAAAATAAAGCTAAACAAAAGAAAGATTCAGAGGAAACAAGAGACAGCTTCATAGAGTCAACCCATGCTTTTATTTTGGTGCATATAAAAAAACATTTTTATTAGATTTTTACCAGTTTTCGTACGTAAATTTTTATTTCTACAGTTCTATCCAATAGACTGCGATAAACAAGGAGTCCAATAAACAACTACACGGTCTTGTGAAACCTCCAGACAAGTTTTGTCATTCAAGTCACATAACAAAAAAATTGTTATCCCTAAATATCATTTGTCAAATTCTGTTTGTGTATTTTTCTCATGATTTAAAAAGAGACGAGAAGGACGCACTGATTTCATCCACTTAGGGTCAATAAGAATCTACAGTATATGTGTCAAAATGAGTCCCAAATTGAGCGTTTGGGCTTTTTGTGAAGAATCTGGAAATCAAAATGCCCTGTTTTCCCCCGAACAGAAAAAAAGTTTTCTCTCATATTGCATGAAACGCAAATGTCTTTGAATGTCTCAGTCAGATGAACACAGCATAGACGGAAATAGGATGGAGGTTCTTACAGCTGTTCGCTAACCCAAACCCATCACACTGGCCTGCCGGTTTTACCCTGTCCGGTGAGGTCTGAAAACTTTTGTCTATTTTTCTTGTTTGTTTGTTTGATGCTGGGAGCATTTATGCCACATAAACAGGAGGAACACGACAAACACATCTAGGTCAATTTCCAGCCAGTAGTTTCTTTAGTGCAGCAAGAGGATAAAATCTAAAGAGCTATCTGTAAGGCACAACCCTCAGGCCACGGAACCACTTTCTTTTAAAAAGAAAGAAAAAACGAAAAAATAAACACAGTAATGACTATAATTTGGCTTTCCCTTTCTCTACGCAATCTCTCTAGAGACACATATCAATGGGATCATTACATACTAAGAATAACAAACATTCTCTCAGTAAGAGTTCCATAATACAACACCATCACCAAAAGGGATGATATAATCATTTACAACCACATGATAAGAGCGACAATATGTACTGTACAGCACAATAAATACATGTATGTAAACAGAGAAAAATGAAAAACAATGTAAAGAATGGAGACAATTCCAAAAATATAAGCTGCTAATAAAAAAGCAAACTTGGCAACAGAATGAGAGTAGCAACGAGAAAGGGGTTGTTTCAAAAGGCTTCGATATTATACAGAATTTTGTACATTTGATTAGGTATATTTACTGCATATGTATAATTAAAACCATATATTAAGGATAAGCCTGCATTGCCGATGCTACAGTTTCGATTAAAACGCTTTAATATGCTACAAGCACATCAAAGAGCATTAATGCTAGCGAAACAAATAGGATGTTTGTACAGTGCAACTGGTAATGTTTGGCAAAATAAATACTAACTACATTTAAAAAAAAAAAAAGTGTGAAATGAAAATGTACAGTGCAGCTAGATTCACACTTACAATGAGGCTTTGCATTGAAGCTGATTGTCCCATGATCATGTGACAACAGACTCCACTAAAATGAGCTTGATCATTTATGTCAGCTGTTAACTGGCCAGGGACGCATGACACCAAACAGCAGGCAAACAATTCTGAGAAAAGAAATCAGGGACATAATAATAATAGTAAAGTGATCACCAGGATTTGTTTTACTCCATTGCTAGCAAAATAGACAACAATGATAACAAAGAAAAAAAATCTGGATTGGATGCAGCAAATAAAGTAAACAAACAAAAAGTGGAAATTACCATATTTACATATTTACCCCAAATATGGTCATTTAAATGAAAGTCAAATAAAAACGTATATTCAGTGTGAAAATGGTGTCTCACGAGTTCTTCTCACTTTGGTACCATGTCCATTCACTTTAAATAATGACTGATACACAAACACAACAGACGGCTAAATCCAGATTTATAACACATTCAAGGCATCAGGAAGACGTGAAGTTCAAAGCATGAAGTGTTCACTTCTAAAGTGTTTGTCTACTGCTAAAATGCTTCAAATTGCCACTTTCCTTCAGATAAACAGGAAAATATTGTGTCTCAATGATGAAAAACAGCTGCTTTCTAAGTTAAATGTTTCTGAAATACTGGTTCAGTCAAAAAAGAAAAAGAAAAGTACCTCACAATCAGGAATACAAGTCGAGCTTTTCAACCTTTCATTTGTTTAGTTTGTCTTTATGAATGGCAGATTCGAGTGGAAAAGATATTCCTGAGTGTAAAAATGGTTAAAACTCAAAAAAAAAAAAACAGAGTGAGGAATGAAAAATAAAATCATGTTAAAGGCGGACATTTAAAAAAGCACTTCTGAACGACGTATGCAAAATAGACAATGAAAAAAACTAATATCTTAACCATAAATATGTGTTTCTCATCTTTACTATAAAAAGTTCAGGTGCCGTGTCATACTGTGTTATGTGTTGGCAGTGTCCTCGTCCTCCTCCTCTTCCTCCTCTAATACACAGGGTTCCGATACTTCCCTTTCGTCCTCCTGCTCGTCCTCCTCGTCCTCGTCCTCCTGTGCGTCCCCCACCTGCTCGTCTAGGGGGATCTCTGTACATTCAGAGTCCTGTGTGCAAAGGGTTTTAGAGTCACTGCAGCTGTTTTCCTCCTCTTCCTCCTCCTCTTCATCAGGAGGGCTGCCGCTGTCCTTCTCCGTGTCAGATTCTCCGTCCTCCTCCAGAGTCAGTTCAAACTGGAACTTCTCCTGGCCGGCGGTGCGTCGGCCCTCGCTGCTGGTGTCCAGCGCTGGGGAGGGGCTCTGGGGGATGGTGCTCTGGTACCACTCCCTGTTGTCCTCCAGCGTGTCCAAGATGTCCTGGGCATCTGGGTGCACCAGGTCTGCCCACGTCTCCCACAGTGGGTGCACAATGTAATCGATAAAGCCCACCTAGAAAAAGAGGTTTATATACTGTGGTTAGAATACACAATATATGGAGTCAGTTTTTACATAATATCTACTGAGGGATTTATATAATAGCTGGCATATATATTAGCATTCAAATATTTCATACTTTTATGACACATTAAATTGATTCAAAGTGAAGACATTTATACAGAAAATTTCTATTTTGCTAAAATATAATCAACTCCATATAGGAGTCATGGGATTTAAGCTGTAATAAGTTATAATACACAAACCAACAATAACAAATGAAAAGCTTGAATTTAGGAATAATATAGGAAGATAATATAGATTTAAATATATATTAAATATCTAAGCTTAATTATTTAGTTTTTCACCTGGGACTTCTCGACTGAAGCGTTGTGCTTGTCGCACATGGGGCTGATCTCCATGCCGCGCTCCCGCTCTCTGTCCCCTTGACTGAAGAACTCCTCCATGATGCGGTCGGTCCACTGCCTGTACACCTGCAGCGGCTTGGTGGGGTTACTGAGGTCTGCACAGTGCACCATGTTCTGCAAGACCTGAGACATTCAAACCAATATTTAAACCATTTTCTATGGTAATTACAAAAAAAATCAAATCAATCTTTATTGCCATATCTACAGTACAATATGAGTTTAAATAAAAGGACCAACCTGTATCCTGTCAGAGTAGTTATCCAGGAGTAATACCCCAGAACTTGTCACCTTTTTGGTCTCCACCATAGTTTTCAGATCCGCCAACAAATTCATGTGCTTAGACATGTCTGTGGCCAAAACCTGCAAAAAAAAAAGATGGACAATTATCAATTTTAGTTAAACAGAACCTATTTTTATAAGTTTAGTTCCATATTACAAGTATCAGTGCAATTTAACTCCAAAATCGTGACTCACAATGTCAATGACCATCTTGCGGAGTGACTGTCTCTGTTTCTTGGTCAAGTTCTGGAAGATATCACAGTTCTCTTCCTGCAGCAGTTTAAAACCTACAGCCAGATGATGATTCTCCAACACAGACGAATCGTTATACATGAGGGCCAGCTCAGAGTCTGAGATGGGAGAGAAAAAAAGAGGAAGCACAATTAATTCTATACTGTGCTAACTCGACAGCTCTAATTCTTGGTACGTTTTCTATGTATAGCAACCTGAATAATAAATGTCTGTTTACTGGAAGGCTACGGTTTTGCTTCAAAAGTCATATGAACCACTTTCATGCTACTTTTTTTGGAGCTTGGCCTTTAAAAACTGTGTAAAGATTCATCAAAATGTCTCATTTAGAGATCCACGGCTAAAAACAGCAGCATATAGGTATAAAACAACAAGCATCCTCCTCTTGTGTTCAAGTTCCTGCTGAGCTTGTGACAAGCACCACTGGTCCCTCCATTAGTCACTGAGGGGATTTTACCAGCTGTGTGGGTGGGACACGTGAGCTTTGTGATTCACCGACACATGTAGCCCGCCTAGCACATGCATCCATAGCATGTGAAAATCGCCCGATTGACCACTTGCTGCACGTGATAACAGCTTAAACGCATATTGATTCCTCTTTGTGCAGCTCTGCTACTTTGAACAACCATGATTAAGCTAAAAGTGGTTCTGATAGCTGTGAAAAACACTGCACTGAAACAACATGATGTTCCTTTAGGGATACAACGGGAATAGGGTTTGTCTTTTTGATTTAGTATTATATGTAGACTTTTCCCAGTCAACTTGGACTATGTATGGAAACTTTTCATTCTTAAAGGAATAGTTCACCCAATGGATAATTTACAGTGAATGGGTGCCGTCAGAATGCTGATAAAAACATACACAAGACTCCAGTCCATTAATTACCATAACAAACTGTTGCTACGCTATCCATAAAAATAAAAAAAATCTTAATCAGGAGAAAATATCAGATCAAGCACCGTTCACAAGAAAAAAAAACAGACAGAAGCAACAGATTAAATTGAAAAGTACAGCTTTTCACTTTACAAAAAGGTAACTGAAGGACATATGGATTACTTGTGGATGTTTTCATCAGCTGTTTGGACTATCATTCTGACGGCACCCATTCGCTGCATTGGATCGATTGGTAAGCAAGTGATATTATGCTAAATTTCTCCAAACTGATCTTGGACGGCCTATAGGTGAGTACATTTTCAGCAAGTTACATTTTTGTGTAAATTATTAATTTAATGCAACAGAAGCAAAAGAAACAGTTTAATAATACATGTTCTTAAAGCTAGAGACTTACTAGTGTTGATGAGAAACTGGTTGGAAACGCCAGGATGGTCAACATCATGTATCGCACTGGCAAATATGGCAGCGAGAATTTCAAGATCTGTAAACACAGCCTGAAAATAACAGACACAGAAAGATTTTCAAAAATCATCTCATCAAATAAAATATTTTGATCTAAAAGGTCACAGTCTACCCAACAATCAGAATAAGCAGCATTGCATACTGGGATAGCATTATCATACCTCAAGGGCAGGGGTTGATAACAGGACGTGAGTGGACTGTGTGACATCAGCAGCGTGGATGTTGTTGTGATAGGCAACGTCAGCGTGGTAATGGTCCTCTAAAGTCATCAGATAGGTGATAAACGTGTCGAGGGGAATTTTAAATGTCTTTAACAAGTCCCTCTCCTACAGAAAGACAGCCCATGGTTTGTGCTTGTTAGAAGGAAAAGACATTAAAGCAAACTTGAGCTTGAGAAACTTGTGTAAAAATGTACCTGGAATATTGTGTGCATCATAACCGTTAAAGGTCTGTTCCCAGAAAATTCGGACACTTTGAAGACATTAAGGCCCCATTTATCTACATCCTCAAGTTCCTGAAATAACACAAAGTGAAACACACATAGTTTGACTTCCTATATTGAAATGTTCTGTACATCTCTAATATATAGCTGTTTTATTTTATACGCTGCTGTTCAAAAGTTTGAGGTTGGCAAGATTTTTTAAGTGTTTTCGAAAGAAGTCTCTTATGCTCACCAAAGCTACATTTATATTTCAAGAATACAGTAAAACAGTGATATTACAATTTAAAGTAACTTTTTTTAGTGCTTAATCATGATTAATTGCATTTAAAATAAGATTGTGTGTACTGTGTATATTTATTATGTATATATAAACACACATATACATATACTGTATATATTGTGAAAATATGTACATTTATATATTTATATTATTATATTTTATATTATATATAAATACATTGAACATATTTCTTAAATATATACATGCATGTGCTAGTATTTATATATACCTCTTAAATACACAGAACACATATTATGCAAACAAAACTTTAATTTTGGATGTGATTAATCATCATTAATAACTTAGCATTAATTTCAATATTTTAAAATTTAATTTATTCTTGTGATTGGCAAAGCTGAATTCTCAGCAGCCATTTATACAGATACTCTACTGAAAAGAAAGTTCAATATAAAAGTATTTATTTAAAATATAAACATTATAAATGTTTTATCTATTTAACATATCCTTGAAATAAAAAAAATTCAAACCTCTGAACAGCAGAGTATTTTTTTATATATATGTTAATGCTTTGTTATATACAATCATTTATTTATTATTATTTAATATGTATGTTTAGATTACCTTGGCCAGTTCATCTTCTGTTTCAGTTTTAACTCCAAACCGAGGGATGTTAGAGTTGGTAAGGCTGGAACTATGTGTTAACTTTTTTACACCACTTATCTGGGACATCGGCCTTTTCTTCTTCTCCTTGTCTTTCTGGGACTGGTGCGATGGCATTTCCACCTCGTGTTGCTTGTCTAGAGAAACAGAAAACGCTCTTAGAAGGTTCTAGAAATGTTTGCAAAAGAATAGTGGGCTAATGGTCATTTAATGGTCTTGCTCATGGCTGATTATTTAGCTACACGACCATCAGGCTACAGAGCTGCTGTTGACCTGCTTTTTTGCTCATAATCAGCACTTCATTTGCCCTAGTTCTCTGAGTTTCCCCAAAAATTTCACACAGCTGCTCTCCTGCTCTCCTCCTCATTTGTTCTTGCCACATAACATGATGGTTGCATTCTACATGGAATGTATGTAAATGTCCATATTTGATTTTTATATGGTTTCTAGGACACTCACCTAAAAATGTACTGGAGATATACTCAGACACCTGGTTACCAGATCGGCTCATCTCTGAGAGGTGAGTCAGTTCTCTATTCAACATCCTCTTGAACTGTTGAGAGATAAACAAACAAGGAAAATGTATTTTTAATAGTTTGGCGATTTACACCTATTTTGGGTTGAAAAAGTCTGTATTCATAATTATTTATGGAAAAACTAATGCGTGGAGGTGTTGTGTAACATTTTAACACCATTGTCTAAACACCCCTATTTTATTCACCGCTCTAGACACCATTTTACTTTTTTTAATCATTTAATGGATTTTCTGTTGTCAGCTATGTCATTATCTGTTGGCAGATACACTATGGTTTCAAGGCTAAGTCCTCCAAACAACCCAAAACATATGAATCCTCTCACACTGTTGAGAATGTCAGGTCAAAACGACCTGCTGGGTCACACCAGATAGACGCCACAAAACAAAGTACCTTTTTTCCCGTTTCTAACAAGATTTGCAGACACCAGCTAGAGATGAAAACCACCACATGCTCACAAATAAACTTGCTAATGTGCGCAAACAAACAGCCCAGCGACAGCACATGATGTACTGGTGCTTTTTATAGCAGTTTGGTTCAAATAGTGATACAGCCCGAAACGAAAATAGGAAAGCAAAAACTAACAACAAGGCTTAGAATGGAAATGTAAAAAAAAAAGGATAAATTAGGTTTTCAAGCACTGCAATTATGATGAAATGCAGATTTTAAACATACATATACTACACATAAAAATCCATTAGAACAATTGATTTAGATATTTAGATATTGTGTTTCTTTATGCAACCTTTGTTCTTTATGTAACCACATACTGTACACCAGTAATAAACGATAGCAGCCCATCCAACCACATTCCAACTTAAGAATACAGTATTTGACAATTGATAGCTTACCTTAATGTATCCCCAAGAAACTGACAGCAAATAATTTGCCTCAGGCATTTTGAATGAGTAAATCCAGATAGCAGATGAGATTAGAAAACACTGGCTGATAGGTAAGACGAACACAAACTGCTCAGTGAGAGGATCTCAAAGCTTATGTTTTAAATCCTCCTGAACTAAGGTTATGACATTACGCTAAACCCCGTCTGAAAAGTCCAGAAATTCCAGGGCATTCCTTGCGATGGCCGACTCCATTGTTAAGAAACCTGGCACGATTCCATCTAAAACAGAGGAGGGCGTGAAGAAGCCACGGCATTGTCTGATAGCATCTTTCTGTAAGCTGCGCACTCCAACCAAATAGACTGAAAAATGTCTGCGCCTTGGAAGGAAAATATGCCCAGTTAACAGCTTCCAAATAAGGCTGCGTTTCACACAATCATTCAGGTGAGAATCTCTGGCTGCAGCCCTGCCAATCAGGCGGCTCCTCCAGATTAGAATGAGCTCATCGCTGCAGCCGATTGGCCGAGCTGAGCTCGCATGCAAATCCTCTGGGAGTGCTTTCCTCCTCAGGACCCCTCCCACCTCAGCCTCTAAATGTCTGCAGCTCAGTTGGAGGATGTGTTTCTTTGTACAAGAGCTCTTTACAGCAGATAGCTCCCCAAAAGGACACCCAGTCATTATGTGTGGTTTGGATTAATGCATGTTCACGTCATGTTTGACCATGCGCATTTGTGTGCATATGCGGGTGTATGTGTGGAAAGGTGAGGTAATCTTCATGACATGATGTGAGGTTTGGAAATGGACATTGTGTCAGCCAGACTCATAAAATATTCAGTGAAGTTCATTCACATAAATCCACAGAGGGGAGTCAATGGAGAACATATGTCATATGAACAAGAACAAAACAAACCGATGACGCCGTGCTAGATTTGTCCTGGTAAATTGTTAATGAGCCCTTGAATAAAGCTAAAACTATGCCGGGAAATGTGCCATTTTATTCTTTTACTGAAAAAAAAAATGTTTCTGAGAGCTAAACAATAAAATTTTTCCACTGGCCCGGTAGTTTAGACTTTTTACTAGTCCTGCCCTATGGCAAGACCATTTAAACATTTGTATATACACATATAGACATTTATAAATGTACAAAATTTGTAATTTGCTGTAATCATTATAAATGCATCTACCAATTCTTTCATATTTATCAGAACAAAAAGAAAGATAAAAACGTAATAAAAATATATAATAATAAAATAAAAATTATATATATATATATATATACATACACACATGTCTTTTATGCAATATGATTATGATAAAATATGCATTTTAAATATATACACTATGAATATGAAAATGCAAATATATATGATGGCTATATACTGTACAAAATAAAGCTTCTTCCTATTCTTGCATATTTCTATCATCAGAATTTTGTAAAATTTGCAAAAATTCAGTCAAATTAGCAAAAAAGTCATTTAAAAAAACAGCGATCATAAATATATGGTCAGGTCTTGAAGCATTCAGCAAATGCACGATGACTGTGTAATAGACTTCCAATGACCTACTATCCAAAACTACACTGTACCCAGAGAGCAAGTGACTAAAGAAGTACCTGTAGGCCTTGTACATTTTTAGAAACATGTCACTGAGGTATTGCACCAAAACCTGTGCCTTTCCACTGAGCTGGACAGAGCCCGTGGCAGAAATACATACTGCACGGCAGAAAATAAAGAGCTGAGGCAGTGGAGCTGACTGAACATGGTCAGGGATTATTTCACACTTCTGGTCCCTGTGTACCACTAGTGGGATGCTGAGTAATTTGCAGCTTTACTGGAGCAGATGAGCCGGCGGTAATAGGCTGTTGCGGGTCCGTGCGGACAGAGGTGACTGTGTTTCTATTGTTGGAACATCTAGAGGGTGTTAAAACACGTCTCCCAGCAAAAAATGGAAAGATATCACACAATTTGTAGCTGTGATTCCTTGGAAATGTGTTTTCTGGGACAGAGGCCTAAATAATGATTTGTTCCTGAATCCATCCCTCTAGTTTAATAATATGCCTTGTAGATCAAAAGCAACGTTCATTCATTATTTCTTCTGAACTTGCAAGGGATTTGATGATGTCTATAAATTGTGAGCTCAAAATAACCTAATGTTAAGGTCAAAATAACATAATTACAACAAGGTTCATAATTAAACTAATTAAGAATGAACAATACTTCTACAGCATTTATTAATCTTAGTTAATGTTAATTTTAGCATTTACCAATGCATTATTAAAAGCACAAGTTGTTAATATTAGTTAATGCACTGTGTACTAACATGAAGAAACAATGAACAACTGTATTTTCATGAATAGAGTAATAAATGCATTGTTCATTGTTTTATCATTTTAGTTAATACATTGTTAATGTTATCAAATGACAGCTTATTGTAAAGTGTTATCCATAATTCTTATTCTAATATAAACTGCACACTTCAGCAGACTAAACAGCATTGAGCACTCTTTGATAAATTAAAATTATGCATAAGTTTTCAGACCTCTCCAATATCCATAACACACAAACAGCTTTGAAATGGGCATTTTTCAGATGCAAATTAGATGAGCAAGAAATCAACAATACAAAAATAAAACAAAACAAATATCACAAAATACCAGATCAGACAGCATGCAAATTGTTCATTTTCCTAAAGTGACCTGTTACATGAAAGCAAGGTAAAAAAACAACAACAACAACAGTAAAATAACTCAAAACACAAAATGATTCTTATTAATAATAATATATGAACTACCCAAGAAGTAAAAAAAAAAAAAAAAATATATATATATATATATATATATATATATATAGAAAATGTATAATATTATGTAATTATAAAAAAAAGTAAAAATATATAATTTAAAAATATTTAATTAGATTTTGTTAAAACATTAAATTTAAATATTTTACTACAATTACATCAATCAATCAATATGTGTGTATATATATATATATATATGTTAATGATACAATAAGGTTTTGGGTTATTTTATAACATTATATATTTTATAACATTGCTTCTGATAGCACACAGTCACATAAAAATATGCAGCCTTGAAATATTTAATATAAATGATGTGCCTGGATTGATTTGCTACCCAAATATAAGTGTTTGATTAAAAAAAAAGTGTAGTTACAGATTAATATAGCTAAAAATTAAATTTTAAGAGTTATAAAACAGATCTGAATTGAATTCTTATGTTAAAATAGATATGTTTTTCTGTCATTGAAATGAAAGATGTATTCAAGCACTGCAAATAATTCATAAAAACAATGGCAGCTGGACATCTCCACATAACCGCTAAAAATGTTTTTCATTTCATAACAGTCTAGCTATTTCTGTTCTGAAACAACACGAAAACAGTGTTATTTATAACAGTCCAGTAGGATATAACACTTGCGAGGCGAGTGTGAGGCAGTTTTATACGGGATACGCCACTATTGCTATTGAGCTAAAGCAACAAAGCAAACTGACAGGCCTTGTGCGTTTCCATGGATACTGCGTATTGAGGAGGGAAAGGGAGGAGGGGGGGTTCGGTCGAGTGAGACGTATGAAAATGTAAAATTTGATGCTTCTGTTACTTACGTCTGGTCACCTCTGTCAGACCTTTAGACTTGTTGTCTAAGAAATATTAGAAGCATCTCAAATACTGTTTTTATAAGGTGTTGTGACTGAGTGGACTAGACGGGATCCACACTACAGGCTGATTAGCATGCTGTATGTGTACTGGGGCCTTGCTGGAGACTGTGAGCATGCTCAGTGCAGCCTGAATGACGATTCTGCTGCTGTTATTGCAAACAGTGCACTGCTTAAAAGACACCAAAGCATGAGCACATAGTGACACTCAATCATCTAAATCAACTTATCTTTCTAAACAGTTTATATGAGCAGACTGCTGTTTTACAATGTTAATCATCTCAGGCTCATTTTTAAATGAATGTACAATACTGACAAAGCTACAGTATGATCAAGTGCACTCTACCATAATTCTTAAAATAGTCAATATTTTAAAGAATTTTAATATTTCCCTTAGGGAACCGTATCATACTGTATATTGTGCACAAGTACAAAATAATTGAGCACAAAGTAAAATAAAACAAAACAAAATAACATGAAATAAAAAAAAATAGAATAAAATAATTATAAAAAAATAATAATAATTAATTATAATTTTATGAATAATAAAGTTACAAGTCTAAAATCTATGCCCCATTTGTGTCTGTGAGTGGAAACTGAAAACCTCAAACACAATAATTGCACTTTATCAACTTGCAGCACTATCCTAGGGAATCCTAAAATGCAAAAATAACCGCCTAGATCTCCTTACCTTGTTGGATGCCATCTCACTGACAGAATGCCTGGTTTGGAGGGTCTCAAGCTGGTCAAGGCACCAGTCCAGCTCCTCCAGGGTCTCTGTGGCCAGTTTCTGGTAGGCCTCCTCTGGAGGAAGAGAAGGAGGCAAGGAGTCAGATCTCAGATGCTTTAGGGGTCTAGCTGAGGCTCCCAGCAGAGGGCCCAAACTGCTGTAGACCGCCATGTTGGGATATCCCGACAGAACGCATGGGTGATTCTTCATGCTGTGCTGAAGCCCTCCACAGTGAATGATGGGGCCCCAAATCGAGCCAAAAAACAAGGTTTCCAAAAACACCGTAATCCGAACGAGGCACCGTAACGACCAGAAGTGGGACTCAGATCTCGTGCGAAGCGGGGAACACTATATCCCTTACGAAAACATACAAAGAGGCCACACAAACCAACACTCACGCCACTCACAAACAAAACGACAGTCACCGCAGAATCTATAGTCCTACATGTCCAGGAGCCCGGAGTCAAACCTCTCATCTCGGGACAGGGAGAATGTCATTGCTGTGGGCAGGACCATCTCTGTGTGACAGATGCCGGTCTACATCCAAGAAGCAGAGGAGCATGCACTGGCCCCTAGGAGCATGCGATCCGACCCATAACAAAGCATACAGGCATAGTGTCATAACAATAACACACGTATACTCGCTCATACACGCATACGAGCACAAACGCAAAGCACACAGAGGGCTGACGCCAACAGATGAGTGACTTGTCCCTCTTTCCAGTCCGCCGCAAAACAGAACAAAGGTGCTTGCATCTGCCTGCCCCCTTTTCTCAGAGCGGTGGATGCCCTGCACGGGCACGGGGCAGCCGTGGAGCGTCGCTAGCCGAACGTGAGCCGAGCTTCCTCTTGAAACAGAAGCCTAAAGCCTGCCAGTGCCGCTGCATGCAGGAGAGAGAGGACTTCAGCTAAAACCTGATATGAACTTTACAGGATTTGGAGCTGAGGCACTCGAGTCCTTCACTGCTGACAATCAGAGAAAGGCTAGAGGTGTCCCGTGTTTTTTTTTTTTTTAGGTTTATAAGGATTGCAAATAATTTAGTACAGAATTTGGGATTGGCTTTTCAAGTTTGCTGAGATGGGAGAATTCATGACATGTAAAACATCTGTTGCATGTGCATTTTTGAAAAAGGTTACTATCCATATTAGGGCATAAAATAAGTGAAACAGAATAACAAAAGGCTTGCAGAACCAACGTCAGAGCAGCTATGATAGATATGTTGCTTACTGGAAGCAACTATGAAAACAAAGCCAGACAGAATGCATGTGCCACATGTACACTCCTTTAACAAAGCATACATTATCTTATTCATTGCCTGTGTGTGTGTGTGTCTCTCTCTCTCTCTTTCTGCATGTGTGGTGGAGTACACAGGGCTGGGGTGCCACTTTCTCTGAAAGAGACTGCACTGACGTCAATGACATTCTTCTCGTGCTTAGCGCGACATCATACACCAGCCCATGAGAGGGCACTGGCTCCACAGACAGGAGAGCTGTGGTGAAAAGCTGGACTGGATTTCTCCAATCTGGGTCACAGGCTCTTACTTGAATGTCAGCAAGGAAACCCTCATCAAAACATTTGTGGATTTGTTTGGATATACTAGAAATTAACCTTAACCTTAAAAAGGTACAGATAAAAAATAAACATGCCTTGAAAGTCTGTTTGATCACATCTGTATTTCTCCAGGTGTGAGCAGCATTTAAACTGCAACTTGACTAAGGTTTTACTAAAATACAGAGGATAAATGGCAATAATAGTGGGTCTGTAGAAAATAAAAAAAAAAAGTCTAGAAACAAAAACAGAGGCTTTAGACCAATGTGTATGGTTAAAGGTGCTATATGAATACATTAAATGTTTTAGATTTTATTTTAAGTACTTAAATTACTAAACCTAAAAATTAAATTAATTAAATCTAAGGTTTTTTCAAAATCTTAACAAATATATTAGTATATAAATTTGACTAATATATATGGTTAAAGATGCTACATAAATACATTTAAATTAGTACTAATTCATTTAAATTAACAATATTTTATGAATTCACAATGACGGAATAAGCATTTTAACGACATGTTGTCTTGATAACATGACACTTTTATTACACTTAAAATGCATGGCTTTTTTCACAGTTTGATTATATTTATAAGAAGGTTTCTTTGTTGCTAGATGATGTCTGCTGGCCAAAGTAAAAAAAGCCCTCTTCCCTGTGGTATTGTGGTCAGAAAATATGGGTCCCTGCTTCACAATGTCTATTAATTACTTGGTTTATTGTCTGCGCAAGTCTGATCACACCTCGTCTTAACAATCTGCATGAGTTTAGGAATCATGCCATAGCAAGCCCCACTAATTAGTCATTTAGGTGGCACTTTAATCCTCAGCGACTTTCAGCACGCTTATTAGAGAGACATTCTAGCTGGAAAGCATAAAGTTAAGTGTCTTGCTCAAGGCCAGAATAGTGATAGTTCACACGTCACCCATTTTAAGGGATTTTAGCCTTCTGGTGACCAGGTCAAATCTTCAGCTGCAGGCGTCATCATCTCATTCTACTTTAAGGTATATGGATATCCAATCCACACTCAACACTCACCAGGGTCTTCTGACACTTTTAGTGGTCACATGACATCTAAACTCAGCATGGGGAGTTAAATTGTATAATGTGTCCATCTGCTCGCTGCCTCTAGTACAAATCAATATTATAAATCTATAACACTGGTGCTTTTTATCTCAGCAGCTGAACATTCTGCTCATGCTAAACATCCAGCAAGTGCTCTGTACTACAGTTCTAGGTCAAACACCTGCATCTCAAAACAAGCTTTTCTTTGCAGACCTTATAAATAGGCCGCAAACGGAAGTTAATCGATACAACGAGCAGTGCCTCATGATTATGGCAAAGACACGGTCACATGCCAGGATGCTCTATAAAGCATGAACAAATTATTAAAGTGAGTAAAAAGTGTCTTTATAGCATTCATTTTGGGCATAGAGGTTATAGTGGTGACATATTATTTAATATTTCTTATCTGCTTTAGAGTACATGACATGCACACCGTGATATGGGATGTCTGGAGATTGCCCTCAAGCTGGTATAGACAAAACTGAAGGTGCCACACAATGACAACATCCCTCATATCAGACAATGCCTAACTCTCCACTGATTAAAACAACACTTATCTTAACTATAAACAAACCGAAAAGTTCAGAGAAAGTGCTCTTTACAATATATTGTGATAAAATGTGAACTGAATGATAATTGATGATTTTGATAATTTAAAATAAAGCCGGAAAAATAAAATAAAATAAAATAAAATAAATCATATTTTTAAATAAAATTAGAAGTGGTGCATCAGCAACTTTTATTTCTTATTTTCAACTTTTATAAAGTTTTATTTAAAGTACCAAAATACTAAAACTGAAATAGAAACAAATTAAAGCTAATATAGAAAAAAAAAAACAGAAAAAAAAATTTAAGCAAAACTACTGAAAATATAAAAACAAACATGAATTACTATATCTGCATATAAATAATACTAAAATACCACTGCTGTTAAATTGGCATGGTAGTATTAAAAATATTTAAAGTAAAGGTACGATACCTGTGTAGGAGGTTTTTGTGATGGGAGGTGGGTTACACATGGGGGATCTCCTGGTTGAGGAAAAAAGGAAACAAAGAATGTGTCAATGTGTATAATGCAAATAAAAGTAACATATTGACTGATATTACTAAGCTTACAACATATACAAATTCTGTCAAGATTTACTGTCATGATAAAAAAATGTGTGCTTGTGAATATGTTTAACTGAAAGCACTGACTTATTATTGGCCCTTTCTTGTTGTACGTTTGTTAAAGCAGCAAAATTATTCCGGACAGTCCTTAAACTTGCCAGAACCTGAGGAAAGATGCATAAATTGAGTTAGATTGTGTTTCGTGATTTTTTTACATTTTGAAATATTTGAAATATTGCAATACCTGTGCAAAAGGGGTAACAATCATGTCATCACCGTGTCTGCAAAAAAAGGACAAAATACTAATTACAACAGTGCAAGATTTTTCTATTTATAGTTCCCGTTATTTGTCTTACTGTATAAATAAAACATTAATAACAAGAAAAACATATGCCAATAAACCAGTTCTGCATTTAGAATGGACGTTGCTCACATGTCACTGGCGATGGAGGAGTTTCTGGACATAGACTTTGGTGACAGGTCATAGTCGCTGTCAGAGCGGTACAGGAAGGACTCTCTCCTCTGGCTGTGCACAAAGTTGGCCTGGAGGATGAGACCTGACCCCGGGCTCGCCATGGGATCCAGCGGACTACGTCCTGATGAGGTGCCATTGTCCACATCAAAGCTGGGGAGACAAAACAACGGGACAGTTAGAACTGATGTTAAATGAGAAAACCAACAAATACCAAATAAAAAATATATACAAAAAGCAAATATTTAACACATAAAAATATAAATAGAAAAAAAATTACATTTAAATACATATTCATTAAGGTTGTGTAATGAGGGCTTCCCTAGCCCAGCGGGAGCCCAGTCCTTAACCTTAACCATCTCCCCAGTCCTTAAATCCACCCAACTGTGCTTACAACAAGACCCATAATCCCCAGGGAGCATTAATATAATTGCTCTGCCCTGGGTATTTTCCTGACGTGAATAGTGACGTGGCTGTACGTCTTATTTTCACTTAGCCACCGTCATCACCTCCATGCAGGCTCACATCTAAGTAACATTGTGCAGATGGATAAATCCATATTAGTGCTTCAGTCTGCACCTTGGTGACTTCAGCAGACCATACTGTCTCACACATAAATGTTTTGACTGAGAACAAATATGTCGGCAACAACATAACTGCCACATGTCCTGTACTTTTACATCCCAGCACAACATGGCACATGACTTTATTTTTGTGTTTCATTGAAAAGTGACTTATTCACAGTTAAACTAGAGCTGGCGGTGAGAGGCCTACTGATGTGCTGGCCTCATCTCTCTTGGGTCATATCACAGGAATGCACTGGCTTACCGTCTCACACTCCCAACTCTAGACATGCATTATGAATGAGACTGTTCTCCTTTTACTGTAACCTACAAAAAAAGCACTGATGCTTACGCTACAAAAGGGGAATATGGGCTCTTATAATAACCATAAATAAATCAACAAGCATGAAAATTAAAACGCCGCACTGATCCTAAAAAGATGGACAAAACATGTCCAGTGACTTATTTTGACAATAGCAACATTTCTACTTTTTGAGATTAAACTCAGATTATCACTAGAACTTTTATACTATAAATATCCAACATGCTTTAAAAAAAAAAAAAAAAATATATATATATATATATATATAATCATTCACTACCCCTATAAACACCTGTGCTCCGACCACAAAATATTTTACAGGATAAAATATATTAATAAATATAACAAAACCTATATTTATATCAAATTAACCAATCAGTCCTATTTACATTACATATTTGCACCAAAAGTTAAATCTATATCTCAAAACATGATAAAGAGATAAATGCAAAATAATTTCATTTTTTTTATTTAAAAATTGTGTTTGTCTCAAAGATAATGTTTGCGATTCTTGTAATGTTTTTGAAAATATTCTCTTACATTTACCAAGGCTATATTTTTGATTAAAATACAGCAAAATTGTGAAATATTCCATTTTCATCAATGTTAAAGAAAATGTCCTGAATCTTTTTTAGGAGACTTTTAGGATTTAAATTATTTTCCATAACTTTTAATCACTTCAATGTGTCTTTACTGAATAAATGTAATTAATTAATTTACTTTCTTTAAAAAAAAACTCTTACTGACTCCATAATTTTGATCAACGGTGTATGTATGTTCTATTAACAATTGCTATTATTGCATATCTATATCTTCTTTGAATATTACTGTCCAAATTCTGCTATCCAAACATTTATTAATTTCAAGCCCATCAGCAAACAGCAGCGTTGTGAGCAGTTTGCTTTGTCTAGTGTCTTCAGTTACACAGAGGGGAAAATACACCACTCCCATCCTCTGTCCTTCCTTCTCGTCTTGTCTCGACTTTCCTGCTCTAATTTCACTCCCCTAATTTCCCTCTATCAAATAAACAGAATGTGAAGGTCTCCATCTGTTCCCTGTACAAAGATCACTGCCTGCTTAAACCACACTTAACATACAATATAAACACACACAAGTGCACACACACACACCAACACATCTTACAGGTCCAAAAACACAGCATTGAGTGTACTTTTGAGGGTAATTATCTTGAAGCGTTCTTGTTTCTGATATAAAAACACTTCATAATTAATTCACACACGACACGAACACAGAAAACTATGGAACGATGGAAACCTCAGAAACTTGTTATATAGAGAAACGCACAACACAATTCTTGCAGCTTTGAATCAGTGTCAGATAAACCTCTACCACATTATAATATCTTATAAGAAATATTTATTTTGCGCTCCTAAATGTTGAAATATTTAAAAAACACCAAGTTGTAGTGTTAACCGCAGTTTAGTACACCTGGGAGATTAGTAGAAGTCTGAATTTAATCCCTAATTACTTTTTTGCTGGAACTGGACAGAAATTCTAAGCTCTTTAGACGTCAAACAGCACTTTGTGACGCAATGCACATGATACATTAAACAGTCATTTCTAGATAATCATAATGACTTCCAGTTATTTTAAAGCATAATGGATCAGGCTGGGTGGAATCTCTCCAGACACCACTGATATCATCAAAGCAAGCAGGCGGAAATACTTTCCTTGGAAACATCTTCAAGAGACTTTACAGTACACCAGTTAATTTTCCCAAGAGGTATTTAGACATGTAGGGCGCAAAAATATAGGAAGATGCAAAGTATTTGACAAAAAGGAATCAAATGTATTTTTTCAAATAATACAAGTATGTAGTTACTAATTTAGCTAAATATAAAAAGTAAAACAATAAATAAAAAATAGAGCCCATAGTTCATGTGCTGAGCTACATCTGTGTTACATTTTCTGCACCTGTGTGACGTGACTTCATATATCCACTAAAATTAGACCAGCTTATAAATAAATAGTAAAGAATAGCACAGAAAAGTCAGAAGTTAAAGCAAGTTCTGAGAAAATCTCTAGCATAATTAGTTTGCATATAGGGCTAGGTTTGACTTTTTGAGGTCGCAGTATATTTTCTATTGAAAGGGTGATTGAATTTTGCTTTCTTTATGAGTTCTTTTTCTTTCTAGACACGGAGGATCAAAAGTAGAATGATTAAGAACATGTTTTAACATCATTTAAAGTCAAGATAGATATATATATATATATATATATATATATATGTAACCAAAGTAGTTTGCTATACACATACCTAAAACAATCACATTTTAGAGTGTTATTCTTACATAAACTACAAGAATGACTAACGACTTAAAAAAAAATCAAATGGATAATCAAGTAGCTGTAATCACTACTATGCTGTCTATGGCATCAGATGTCCAACTGGCTAGATCTAGTGTTGTGGACACCCTGCCCAATCCCCTTGGCCATGCAGTTTAAGCCACTTTATTTGAGACTGGCTGTTCCCCAACTGAATGTTTTTGTTACCAAAACCAATTTTTTCCAATTAGAACGGTAGTCAACAATAACAATGCAAAGAGGTCACAGAGTTCTTAAAGGAGCTTATACTTTGAGTATTAATATTTATAATAAAAGAAAGCAACAACAACAGAAACTATTGCTCAGTCTTGTAAATTGAAACAGAAAATAAATACATATTCCTGATTCAAAAATGAGTTATCCCTAATGTTAAATGTTGATCGCTAATGAACTGGTACATGACTGCCTGCCCTCCTAAGCTCCATTTAATTGCATGTGGTCCATTAGAGCATAGGAGACCACATACAAAGAAAATGCAGAAGACATTGTTCTCTTCTGGTGATCACATGAGGCTGTTCCGAAAACACTGCTGGTTTTCTTGTCAATCATGAGACGGAACTGGAATATGCTCAAAATAGACAAATAAACTAGATGTATAGATAAAAATAGCAGGCAGGAATAATTTATGAAACAAATCTGTCAAAAACATAAAAATAACTGTTGTTAAAATGATCATGCTCTAAAATAAGTAAAAAAAATATGGAAAAGTGAATTGGTTTGTCAAAGCAGAAAAGTTTTGGGAGTGACGTATTAATTGTTTAGTTGAGTTCTAAAATTAAATCTCTCTCAACTATTAAATGGAGAAATTAGATTATATTACATAAAAAAATTGAATATTTTGAGCAACTTTAAAATATTAAACAACAGAAAATGACAATGTCAATTTTGATGTCGAACACTTAAATGCTTGCTCTACAATAATTTGTGTTTTTGGTGAAATCATGGGGATAACATGATAACAGATGTTTTAGTGTTTTTGATTATATTTTGTGTTTGTGTTACGTGTCACCTCTGGGGTAATTAGTAAGATTTAAAAAAAAAAATTAAAAACTTACTTTGGTACAGAAGTTAGGGTTTGCACAACAACTGACAAGTTAGACAAATTAAGAAAGTTCAGCACCAATATTATATCAATACTTATATTAACCTGAAATGCAAGGTGATTGACCGTGGATCTTCAAGCAAACAATATTTAAAATTTTAGAGTTCACTTAACATGGTGTTTTATAACGAATTTCAGGAGGAGCACATACGAACGATTACCAGCTGCTGCCAATCTTCTCATTTCTAATTACCCTATCAGAACTCTTTTCTCTGCCTTAAATACCACTCACTTCCTCTCTCTGGCATCTTCGTTTTTGACATCCCACCGCCTTCCCCTCACCACCTACTGTACCAGAGCCGGGGCCAGGCCGGTTTTTCTTTTCCTGCCGCGTTACCGTTCGGATAACTATTAGGAGTCACCCGTTTAGCTCCGAGCTATTTCATTGTCTATTCTTCCGCTACTTCCAATAACCTGCCACTTCCTCCCGGGGACCAGGCTGGACTCTGAGCCTCACTCAACCCTCGCCTCCTAGGGGTAAATCCCCTAGGGCTCTGGGTCCGCCGGACTCCCTGGACAGTCCGCCAAACAAGCAATTTTATTGATTAATCGCAGAGGAAGTGGGAACTAGTGAAATTATGTTTGATGAGAGTACAAACAAACTTTAAATGTGTTAAGTAGATAAAATTTTGTTGAGTAGACTTAAACTTAAAAAATCCTGAATCTGTTGCATTTAAATTTCTGAATTAAAAAATAAATAAATAAATAAAAAAGTGAAGTAAGTAGGTCTTAAAAAAGTGGTTGTTGCCTCTATCATCTTCAACGACTGCTTCCAACAGGAACACGTGTGCTTACCTTAACACACACTTCTATAAAATGCAAATATTGCACTTTACCACATAAAAGCTATTGTAATTGGATGGCTTTTAATGTGCTTATCTAACAAGGTACTATAATGTGTCAGTGATGTCAAAGCTTAAACAGCAGGAGAGAAAATGGGCCATCTACAGTATTTTATCAGATTAGGTGTCATACAAAACAGAACAAAACCGCAAACCTCTATTTTACACAAAAAACACACAGATTAAAACACACTCAATGAGATGAAAGATGCACGAAACATGTACGAGAAACATCTACTGAGATCACTAATGAAAAGCTTATTTTACTGGTTTGATTTGAGTGCATAATATAACCTCACAGTATGTAAATTCAAAAATCTTTTATATTTTATTAAACCAGCCCAAATGACAATAGTATGAATGACAGGATATGAGATGGCAACTATTACTTAATGATTGGTGTGTATGACATGTGTTGAGTCACTGTCTTGCATTAAAATAAAGCAAAGTAAACAGGAACTGCAAACAATAGGGTCAATATATGAGGTGAAGCAAACATACTAACACACACACGTCACTCCCTGTACACTGATGATATCATTAAGATGTCAGTAAGATTTCCTACAGACATCTTAACACACTTAAACACTCTGAAAGCAAGGCCGTGTTTGCTTAGTTGAGAGCCGTTATTCATGGACACAGAATGGAGCATTCCACGAGTAAAGGGGGGGTGTAACCTGTCTCTATTTTTTTGCTAGCCTACTTAATAAACATTCAGACACAAACACAACACAATTATGAATCATCAATATGCAATATCTCAGAGTTTGCAGTGACGGATAACTGCTCAGATTATTCTACACACACACACGCAGTGCATTTAAATAGATTCAAAATTGTTGTACCAAAATAATCAGTTCTCCACAAACAATCATCAGTTGCTTCTAAAATAAGCAAATACAAATGGAGGACAAGATGGGACAAGAGAAACAAGGGTGAGGTCTCTGCCTTCTGGCAATGCTTGCAAATATGCTGCAATCCAGCAGCAGCAGCCTTCTCATGTGGTAATATCAGTCCGGCGTTTTCTTATTTTACTTTTTTTTAAAGGTGATTGCATAAGCGTATTGGATATAGTATTGGTCGGTTATTTCTTCAGGTCAATTAAAAGGAGTAAAATGAGCACATTTCATAATATCTTATTATGTTCATTATGTTGCATCGACAAACGGTGGTAACTGCACAAAACAATTACAGCTCTTACAAATTAAATAATGAAATAAATGTAAAAACATATTTTTGTATACTTAAATATTACTTAACTACAGTATATTATATAATTAGAATATTCAGATTAAAAGTCAATAGCTCCCAAAATTCAATGTGCAAATTACACATATTACACATAAAAAAAAATGATGACGTAAAATCGACTTGGAGCCAAATCATCTCTACCCTTATTTGACAAGCAGGCCACATAATGCATCAAAGAATGTTTAAATCTTTGATCTTAAACCACACTTAAAGTTTAACAAGTCAGTGTGAGACAGACAGAGAGTAAATGAAAAACAGAGGAAGAGTACTAGTGGAAGGGAATGTAAATACTGTAAAATACAAATTCCTTAGGCACAGTGAAACTCAATTTGTGGAAGGTAAGTGGAAAAACAAAAGGGGTTTAATACTTAAGGGGAAGCAGAGAGTTGCACAAGATGTTAAAAAGAGATATGGAAAGCCAAACGGTTGATGTAAGAGTGGAGAAGGAAACAGCAAGCACAGGGTAATAGGTTAAGGGAGGCAGAAGGAGATAGTCAAGAAGTTGTCCTTTACCCGTCTGTGTTCTTAAGTGAACTGGTGGAGCGAGACCGGGGCTTCATGATAATGCTCATTCTGGACGTGGATTTCCCTCTGCTAGCGGCTACAGCTAATCCCCGCAGTGTGTGTTTGTTTTCAGTCCTCACGTGTGTCTCCAAGAGTGAACATGACTCGGTCAAGACGGCCCTGCCTCCGTTTGGTCCACTGACAGGAGCCCCTTGTGTCCCCGGACTCTTAAACTGAGCGGACAGGAGTTCCAGTGTTTCTGTCACTCAGCAACCGGCTGCTATAATTCAAGACAATCCGTCTCTCCCCCACTCACACTCTCCTGAAACTCCCACCCTGTGTACTTTCCTCCCTCCCTTCCTGGCTGGCTGCAGGGCTCACTGCTTGGACTCGTGTAGTAGTGACGTAGTGGGGGGTAGGGCGCTCCTCATGTTTGATTTGTCTGAATGGAGGAGGCAACTTAACACTTGTGAGGTTTCAGATGACAGGGAAAAACGAAAGGTGAGGAATCCCAATAGATGTTTATACTGGGAAGGAGTTGCCGAGTGGTATGAATGCACACTGAGTCAAAAGACACACATCCTGTGAAGCCTGGATATTCAAAGTGACTTAATCCATACCAGTCATTCACAAAGAACTTATTAAAAGCACTTTCACGTACAGTGCGATGACCAGCATGTAATAATATAAGAGTCAACGGCCAAAACAGACTTCAAACATCACTGAAAGGTAAAAAAAAATGAGAAGTACTCAATGTCATGCACCACTTTTCAATTAGAGAACTCTAAAGGAAGTCAAACACATGTGGCTGTGCTTGACTTGTTTGCGGGAGTTAGTCTAACGGTTCACACATTAACCCATGCCAAGGGCCCTTAGAGGTGTTCTAGTGATGCGTGACACACGTCAACCAATGAGAGCGAAGCAGGGAGTGGCCTGTCGATTTGATTTGATCCTCCAATTTGTCTGTGCTAAATTAACTAATTAAAAAAGACACTACAAAAGACTTTCATGGTGAGTGTGCGGTTGTTTCACTATATATAGACAGTAACTATCACACAAAAGCAACAGCTAATGTAAGTTTGTGCACATTGTTGCCCCCCTGTGTTCACAAGAGATTAAAGCAGATAGTACTAGATAAAAGAACAACTGACAGAGTCAATTATAGAGTGTAAAAACAGAATGCAAAGTATTTATTCTAAGTGTAATGCAATTAACCAACCAATTCTGTGATTCACAAGTTGTAACACTTTTTAATCTTGTGAATATTTCTTTTTAAATAATTATTTCTATATAAATATATACTATGAAGTCTGAACTATAGAAAACTAAAAAATATTTTTAAAAATTATTATTATTGTATTTATAGTTCAATGGTTTTGTTAAATACCAAGGGTGGAAAAAAGTAAAAAACAAAACAAAACATAAAAATAGCTAAATTCAATGGAGTTTTTTGAATTTTTATTTTATTTAAATTTGTTTTGCCAAATCAGCAACAATGACATAGTGATTTTTTTCTGGCATAAAATAGATGTATAAATATGCAATCAAACAATTTACTGCAAATAAAATTTGTGAAAGGTAATCCCAAAAAGAAAAAAAAAGGAAAATATTGCTTTGGCCAGCAGAAATTGTAATAGACAGGCCGATATAAACTTTACATCATAAAACAGGTGACAGCTTAATCCAATATCAACATGACCCATTTGACATTTCTAAATATAACGTACACCATTTTACCATGTTTACTTGCTTACACAAGAGCAATTACAATAATATACACTCGAAATACAGTTTGATAGGTTCTTAAGACAGTTAACTTAAGATAGTTCTAAAAATAGATGACCACTGTAAAACACAATTTCTTTTAAAAAGCAATAAAACATTGATGCTGTTACTATAGTAATACAGCCCCAACTAGTGTGTGCACCTTTAACTGAGTAAAAGGTATTTTGTAAACCATATATCTGTCTAATGTGCAATGTACCTGCGTGACTTGAACCAGCGTTTCCTTTTCTTGCCTTTCAGTGAGTTTATATCAAGCTGGCAGCCATTCCAAGTAAAAGTGCTAAGAAAGAGAGAAAGAGGAGAACCGCCAGGAGATTCACTAGCCATGGTGTTCTGAGAAAACTGACAGCTTGACTGACCCCAAATAAGAAAGCTTGAGCTTTGTGTGAGGAAAATGTCCACGTCACTACTCTGACCTCATCCCATAATCCAATAACACCTGTCTGGCCTTCTCGTATTCAGCTGCTAGTCGGCAATGCAAGCTTCTGTGCCGGTAAACTGTACATGAAACTTTGTCAACAGAAAAGAAAGTAATCAGTTTTAAAAACAGATAGTTTTTGTAAACTCATAAGAACAATTCTATGCATCTTTAAAAAGCCCAAATCGGGAGCCTTATCTTCCAAGCATGCAGTAATTGTTCTTACTTTTATGGTTTGGGATTAACTAGGTAAGATACTAAAAGGTGTTTGTTTCACATGTCAAATATTGTTCATATATTTGCAAACAAAGCATATAAAGAGGTAACCAAGTTCAGAAAATCTTTGAATCCTTATTATTTCAAATTAAACTCTTATTCTTGCACTCTATTGTATTTAAATGTGAGCTAAAGTCTAAAAAAACACATTAAAATGAAATGCTGTAAAGAAATTTAACAGAGAACTTTGCAAAAGAAAGTCATAATCGTTTTATTATTACAATATATATGTTTAAAAAAAACTTAAGTAAATGTTAGATTAAAAATGACAAAATGTGACAACATTAAAAGAAACCTTTTACACATTTGTTTTCATTTAGTGCTTTGAAAGAAAATTAAAACCAGCAGAAGGACCTTTTGCCATCGGCATTCTTTAGGACTCGTTAAAATTTTGACCCTACCCTACACTCTTAAAAATAATTAAAGGTTCTTTATTGACAACTATTTTTCCATGAAGAATCTTTAACATGCATGGAACCTTTCAGTTGCATAAAAAATATTATTATTCTTTAAAAAATGGCTTTTGAAGAATACTTCTTCACAGTCTGCAACAAATTGGTGAGTACTTGCTTTGGATTATTTCACTCAAGTTCTCAAACACTTCTGGGTGGACACAAGTGTTTTAAATTAAAGGCCATATCTGCAGTCCTCATGGGTATCTTACTTCTGGTCATTATCAGAGTCAGTAAGGTCCCTGTAATACCTTAAGATAACGTATTGTAACTGTGACCTTCAATGCCTGTCACTTGCAAATAGCTGCTACCTAAAGGACAGTTCCACAGGTATGCATAAACAAGCATGAAAATACAGTTCACTTTTTTCTCCAATAAAGATCTGTAAAGCTTATTTTATCTTTAAAATACAAAATTCTTATTTTTTCTCTACACAGATTTAATACTTATTAAATAACAAGTTTGTTTTTTTGGAATATATACCATTACAGTATTTGATTTAATTAGTTGGGGTTTTTTTCAGGCTTTCCATGCTGTTGGTATGAAAGTACTGGATCGGATAGCAGATGGTAAGCGTCTGGAAATGGACTGCTACATCTCCACATGCATTCACCACCATATCACACTCCCACTCACCTACAACCAATTATTAAAAAATAAATAAATGTAAAAAATAAATCATCAGAAGTCGATCTAAGAAAAACTACGCTATTTTAAAAAGTGTTGAATACATTCTAAATCTGATAAATGTGGTAAACCTCCTACTCATAATTACTTGGATGAAATAAAACCATGCAGAGAGAGAGACTCAACATTAGCGACTGACACCAACTGAATGAAGAACAGAATGCAGATGATTTAAATGGGTTTATGACACTATACTGGAAAAAATCCCTTTTTTGATTTTCCCTTTTTCTTCATCTGAAAACTGTTAATTTATACTCATCTTATCTGATGTGTCCTTTACCTGTCAGTTCTGTGTACGTGTGTGTGTGTGCTTTATTGGCATTAGCATAGGGCACATATCTGATAGCGATTTTCTGTTGCCGAGCATTTGTCTTTGGCCCAATACACACTGACTTAATCTCTCTCACTTACAAACATGCACATTCAAATTTCTTTCAATGTGTACTGTAGTTATTGACACACACCTGCTCCTTATTAGACATGACATTTTAGTTATTAGTAGTAATGTTACTAATACGAACCTTTATGAAGAAAAATGAACACACATTTGTTATGTAGGTTTCCACAATATCTGATATTTGTCTAGAACAGGTCACAAGTGCCACTCAATTCGACCTATTTATTGCCATTTATCTAACCGAGCTTTAGATAAAACAGGTTTATCAGTGACGAGAAGCATTAAAGGATCTTTAAGGAAATCAATGGGCTCATAACCAGCTGGTTATCACATCCTATTATTAACCACAGCAGACATAATTACATGCATTTACTTTTAAATTCAACAACATTCAACAACGATAAAAGCTTAAGCATAACCACCGGTCAGAGCAACATTTATTCAGTCATTAATTAGCCAGGATATAAACATCTGGAATACTTTTAACGTTATTTAATGAATACAACAAATCAAATCTCACATGCTGACTATATCTTATGAATTATAATCCAATCCTAAATCGAAACTGATGCACATCACACACATTAAACTTTACCATTTTCTCCGAGGTTTAATGTCAATAGGTTTGTTGATGGCATACGGTGAGCCATTGATGCAAGCGCTACGGTAACGGGCGATCCTCTCCAGGGAACAAAGTTCTGAGTTTGCTGGCAAACTCATCGTCGACTTACAATCAACGTTGAACAGGTCCAACTACAGCTAAACAAGCCTTCCTGGGTCAGTTTGACCAGCTTTCGGCACTGTGAGTAAAAATGACAACGGAGAGTGGAGAGATTGAGTGAGGACTGAAGGATGAGCAGAAAGGAAGAGGAGGGAAAAAGAGAGCGAGAGAGAGCGGGAGGTGGGTGAACAAGAAGCAGGCAGGTGCTGAAATCATTGGCGAGATCAATCAGCCATTAATGAACTTTAATGAAGGCCATCCAGAGTCAGCGTGTGAGTGTCTAAGGGTATAAAATCCCACACACACGTTTCGTGGAACTGTCCTGATCTGGTCCAATCATACTCATATTGACTTGGTGGCATTTCTAAAAAGCTTTTATGTCCCAACTCTCTGCCCTTAATCAGACAGACGGGGCTGACGCACATCAAGAACACAGTCTCACAAATGACAAGATGCCACGGACATTATATTCCTACTTTCAGTCAATTTAACCCAGTGCAACAGCTTTAGCTTGTTAATAGTCTTTCATGTGTACTGGACCTAATGTCTTGTTACACACTCTATGTATGTAATCAATTAAACTTTGTCATTCAACGCATGCCACATTGTTTGTGCTTTAAACATTAATATTCTCCAATTTGTTGTCTGCTATTACTTATGTAAGCAATCAGGTCAAAGTCCACATGGTGGGCCTCTAGAGCTATTAAAATAATCCATTTGGAAGGAAACTGGGTTGAAATGCACTTAAAAACAAGCATCAAAAAATAGTTTTAATTTTAGAACTGAGATTCCTCACTATCACTAAAAATTCAGCTTTTTTCACTAGATGGCAGCAGACCGACAGATTATTACGAGCTCAGGGTCTGGTTAGACCCTGTTGGTGGAGCCATAACAACAGCATAATGGAGGCAAATCATCTCAAGACAGCCATTCAAAAGCAAGTGCATTTGTGACTACAGAATCTTTTATAGAAAACATAAATGCTAACATTTATTATAGGAGAGAAATGCCGCATCTTAGTGACTCTATTATGTGAATTCAACCATATATTGTGCAGTTTTTCCTGTTGTGTTTCTTAAATAAATGAATAACATGAATATGCAAATACCAGTCATTTATTAAAATAGATTATTATTTGAACTGTGTTCTCTGTCTATTAACCTCTTATAAGATCCTCAAACTTCAACAATCAAATTTCTCACAAATCATTATTTAATTCCAAACAATCATTTTTTTATGATTTTGTCTTTTGGCTTAATATCAATTATTAATTAATAATTTTTTTAATAAAGATTAATTCAATTAGAAATTATAGTTTAGATTGAAAATGTAATCAAATATAATATTCATATATTATGTAAATAATTACAAATACAAACAAGTATTAACAAATGATGCCTGCAATATTCAGTATTTTCACAAAAGACTAATAATACCACTAGGGAGCACTCTATCACCTGCTTTAAAGAGGGGTCTCTCGCTCCGAGAATGATCATCTCATCACAACAGGAAGAGGGGGTATGCAGTCACAGCAATAGAGAAATGTGTCCAAGGCCAAAAACCCATTACCACACGACACTTACGTAATGATCATAGTGTTTCATAGCAAAAATCGAATTTGCCACAAAGTACATGAATATATTATATATACATAAATTGAATGTGTTGCTCCAGAATGAGCTTCAGGCGCCCAAGTGTGGCGAAGCCTCCACATTAACATGCATATTTATCGTTCATTACCATCAAACGACAATCAAAGCTGCTAGTGATGAATATCCCTATAAGCTCTGCCAAGTATAGCCTATAATAAAGCTTATCCAGGCTAACCTGCTATGTAATACCAGTGCAACTGCCCTTCCTGAAGACAAAGTGTATGGCTTTGTTTGTAGGCTGGGAGGTAGTTCCCATCATCCATCACTGTTCTTCAGTAGAAGGCGAGAAAAAGCCATGCCATCTCTCACTGTCACAGAGCGCCACTGACGTCTCGTCTGCCTCACAGAAACACTGTTCTCTAGTCTCCTGGAAGCAACGCCTATCGTTATCTTGAAGTTATTTTCTTGAGAGATGACAAAGATC
The DNA here is from genome assembly GCA_032357445.1 of Enteromius radiatus. Taxonomy (NCBI): domain Eukaryota; kingdom Metazoa; phylum Chordata; class Actinopteri; order Cypriniformes; family Cyprinidae; genus Enteromius; species Enteromius radiatus. The sequence goes on along the minus strand of JAUCMS010000145.1, from coordinate 6,661,539 downwards.
CGGTCATGATTCTTGTACCTGTATGAATCATTCAGCAATGGTCAAGAACAGAAACACCCCCTGGAGTATTTTAAGGCTAAATAACTCACTTTAGGGCACTGAGGTAGCAGAACAGTATTGAAGCTGAAGCTCACTGAAGCTCACGAGAAGCTTGTTTTTTGGGGTATTTTATTACATAAAAATGCTTACATGTTGTGCCTTTAAATCTTTAGTATTATAGTTACTATTACAATTATTTTGTCTTTTGAACTGAATAAATTTACCTCATCTGCCGCTTTTGTCAATTTAACTTAAAAATGCTGTATGATAAAAAAAAGGCATTAAGGTGCATTAAATGTTTCTAAATTATAATTGTTTGTGAAAATCAAACCAATAATTAGGTAAATCTCTTCACATTTTTTCATTATTATTTACTTTATCTAATCATATTATTTTTAGTGCTGTCCAACGAATAATTGTGAGTAATTGCATCCAACATAAAAGTTTTATTTACGTAATATATGTGTACTGTGTATATTTATTATGCATATATAAATACACACACATAACGCATATTTTTAGAACATATTTACATACACACACGTATATTCTTATATATTATATTATATATACATTTGTCATAAATATATCAGTGCATTATGTTTTTTTTGGTTGCAATTAATCGCTTTTAATTTGAAATCACAAATTATTTTATATTGTAGCAGCACTAAATGGAATTGCAAAACTAATAATTTTTTTCCAAACAGGTGTCCCAATCACTTGTTAGTATGCAAATGGTGCCCCACCCCAAATTCATACCATTGGTCAAGCCAGAAATTTACATGTATGACGTATTACAGTATAAACAACACAGAACCACAAATTATACAACTACAGTTCTTAACCTACAGTACGAATAGACACACCTATTCACATTAGGCTGGGAAAGGAAAACATTATTTACATTTTTAAATGACTTTTAAGCAACAAGACTTTAATAGTAGAAGTTTTAAGCTTGTTTGCAAAGAAAAAGGCACTAGCCCTCATCCTATGAATTAATTTAACGCACATAGCTAACAACTAGGTGTGCATGTCTAAAGCTAATTTTCCAGCTGGTGCAACTCAATCAAATTTGTCTTCTCTACTGCCTCAATCAGCTTTGTCTCGAAATACACAACTCTAAAAATTCAAAATAAAAACACAAACTGCACATGCCCTCTGGGGATGCAGGTAATGCCCTGGCTTGTAGACTCTGTGCAGTACCTCTGAAACAAGATGGATTTCATGACTTCCCGAGTGGAGCAGAGGGGTTAAACAGCTTTCTCCTCAGTCACCAGGTGTTCGCGCAGGCCGGTCGGGCTGCACACACACAGCCAGACTGTCGAGGAAGAGTGATCGGCTAATTAGCCTGTCTGCATGTGGCCAATTGTCGCACACCTGACTGGCTTATGACGTACCTCACCCGTGCTGGCCTTTGGCCAAAGCTGTGTGGGAATTGGTTTACTCTGTAACCTGTGTGTAGTGGTGTGTGATTTGTGCTGTGTGTATATGTGTGTGTGTTAGTCGATCAACAACATTTCTCTTGGTATGGCTTAAAGGGATAGTTCACCCAAAAATTTAAATGATCCTGTCTTTTACTCACTTTTAAAGCATCCTTAGGTGTATGTGATTTTCTTCTTTCAGACGAATCCAGTCGGAGTTATAATAAAAATTGTCCAGACCCCTCCAAGCCTCTGAATGGGTTTAAATGGGTGATAGCCGTTACACTTCTGAAGATTTGAAATAATGTGCACGTATTCATAATAAAACGTCCCTCGCATGGCTCCGGGGGGTGAATTAAGTCCTCCTGTAGCGAATCCATGCATTTTTGTATGATAAATATCTATATTTCAAACTTAATAAGCACTTTTCTCTCACGTCTGCTGTCTGTGGAAACCGGAAGCAGTCCCGCTAGATGTATGCATCGCGTGTGCACCTCTGAGAAATGTAGTTTCCTTACATTAGCAAAGGAAAACCAGTCTCTTCTTGGCTTATATCGAAATCCTCCTACATTTTTTTTACAAATCCTCGGTTTGTGCTTTTAATTCATGACTGGCATTTTGTTTTGTTCACTCGTCACTAATCACATAACACAATGTGTCCTATGTCATCCGGCGGGACTGCTTCCGGTTTCCACAGACAGCAGACGTGAAAGAAAAGTGCTTATTAAGTTTGAATTATAGATATTTATTGTACAAAAATGCATGGATTCGCTACAGGAGGACTGTATTTACCCCCCGGAGCCATGTGAGGGACGTTTTATAACGACTATGTGACCGTTATTTCACATCTTCTGAAGTGTAATGGCTATCACCCATTTAAATTTTAAATGAATAGTTCATAGTTTATTTACCTTTCTGAGCAACACATGAAATGGACAATTTAATTCATTTAAATTTAATTTAAGCAGTAAACCTTTCCTTCATATCTGTGAGGGAAGAAAGGCACATGGGTTTGGAACAACATGACTGTGAGTATTATGAAATATTCTTTACATTTTAAGTAACTGTATTGCAGTGCAATCCTTAGTCTCACCTTGTGCACCCACTGAGCTAAAAATGCTCTGCAGAATAAGCATCATTTTTCACAACTACTGGTAGTGGGTTTAAATGAACAAGACAGCTTGAATGCCATATGCGTCTGACCATGAACTCAACAAACAGATGAATTAATTATGGCAGGCACAGTGTGAACTGAACCGTTAACGACAAAACAGACAGATGAAACAGTCACTAACTTCTGTCACCGCTCGATGAACATTCCTCCATGGGAATTTTTGTGTGAAATAACAAGGATTTGTGGGACCCTCTTTGTGTCATCAGTTTCAGATTTTCAAGACAACATGGTGTAATCAAAAACATCAATAATGCCAGAAGAAAACTATCCATTAGCATTCCCATTCATCTCTGTGGCAGTTGTTCTGCTGCAGAACCCCTTTAAAGCAACAGTTCACACAAAAATGACAATTTGCTGGAAATTTACCTCAGGCAATCCAAGATGTAGATGTGTTTCTTCACCCTTACATCACAATAATGCTGAATGATGGATTGTTTCTTACAAACCTGCAGCTTTTCATCCCACAAAATGTTATTTGATGAACTGGAGTGGTGTGGATTGTTGTGATTTTTTTATTCTGATGGCACCAGCCATTCACTGCAGAGCAGACCATTCACTGGTGAGCAAGACATGAACATGCTAAATTTCTCTAAATCTGTTCAGACTAAACAAAACTCATCTACATCTTAGATGGCCTGAAAATGAGTACATTTTAACCAAATCTTCAATTCTGGATGAAATATTCCTTTAAAATACAATATTTAATCTTCCATATTTGCGCATAGGTTCCACAGGAATTTTTAAGACTATTATCTCAGTCATAAATGCTATGTGACTAATTATGGCAACACAAGAACATGTACCAAGCCCTCACTAGCTACTACCCTGAGCTGAACCATGTGAAACTGTAAAGTCTCACACTTTTAAGAGGCTCCAGAAATAACTGGCAATGAAAAAACACCAACTGCAACAAAATATCATATTTGTTCTTTGGGAAAAAAATAAATAAAACTTCTCAGAATCCATGTCTAATCTTGAATGACCGTCATTGCATGGTCAGGATGATTTTAGAACCTGATAGTTTAGTTTGATTTGGATCAAAACTTTAGTACTTGGATATGCAGGTAAAGTTCAAGTAAAATTGCTTTCTTTTTTCATTCTTTTAAAGATGCAGTGTGTGCCCTAAAAGATATGATTCGGAAGATCAAAGTATAATAGCCGGCTGCCTTGCATGTGTAATTATATGACTCATTTAAGCATTAAATAATCAGGAAAATGTTACAGGCTTGTTATCTCATTGGGTGGAGTCAAGAGCTCTCAGCCTCGGCAATAAAGCTTATATACGCTCGAGGAGCTCCGAGTCTAGGGCTTCAAGGCTCTACCACAGATAAAAGTCAGTTTCAATAAAACATATTTCAATCTTGGTGCACAAAGCAAATGAACTAGTGATTTTTTCCCAAAGCCCAATTGTTTTATCACTGAATATTCATGTAAAATGACATTTTTTACAATCACCAAGGCCTTTAAAATCCAAGTCAAATGTTATTACATCTGTATTCAAGCTTATTTCATAATCTTTTAAAGACTCAGCAGAGCAAGAGCAACAAAACAGTCCAACTCTATTCAATATAACCAAGGTTACTGGAGATGCATTCAAGGAAAACCCAAATGACAAGTCTCTGAAAGGACAATAACAAACTCTTACAGACAGTCGCTAACAAATACAGACAAGAGAGAGCCATATCCAGCACTGTAGAGCTATGGGTACAAATGGGTATGCTGCACATAGATTTGAATATTCAACTGACACAGGCAAGCATAGCCCACATTTCTGTATATTATTTTATTTGAAGCTAGGATACAAAAGAAAACACCTAGACACTGACAGCACAACAGCAGACTACAAAATCACACAGCCTCAAAAAACTATTCTCTCTATTCATGTTGCAGTTTATTTTGTAGCTGGTGTTCTCGTGTGAAGATACTAGCGGTATGCGGCTGTTGTAATAGGATTACACTGACACAAAGCTGAATGATGTCATATCAGTGACAGTATGAGAGCATAATGACATCATCCGCACAAAATTCTGCAGTCAAAAGATATTTAGTAGAGGCTTGTGCATCTATATTTTAATAATTCATCAGAAATGTATGCATATCAAATTGTCAGATGTAATATCTTGAGTCTTCCTTTACAAAAAAAACTATGTATAGCTTTTTTTTTCTTTTTTTTTTATTAAACCAATGACTTTATCTCTAAATTCTTATTGGCTGAGCCTGTAAGTGTACATTCTGTATTTAAGACACAATGAAATCATCACTTGCTGCTTTAAGTCTATAGGCTACAGTTTAAATCCCCAAATGCTAGCAATATGTATGAAAACTGTGTCTTCCCAAAACGAAAAAATATTGATGACTCAATTTGCAATGCTATCAGCTACCTGCATTTACATTACATTTACATTTGAGTCAGACACTTTTATCCAAAGAAACAAAATCTAGCAAATCCACTGATTACATAGAGTAAAAAAATTAGTGTGCAAATAGAGATTGCTCTGACTGAAAAACACCCAGACTTTTCATTATTCCTCTGATGCATTTGTTTTGGATGTAATAAACCCATACACTTGCAAAACTTGTTGTGACATCCAAATACAATCTATTATCTGTCATGTTGCCAACGATTCAAACTACTGGCAAGAGCAGCTTGCTTTTTTTAAACAGGAAAGGCATGGTGTAATTTGAATCCAGCACAACTTTGTTTTGAACCAAGAATGACGCAAAAACATAAAAAAGGGTTGACTGAAAAGTTAACAATGGCATAATGCATCTACAACAAGGGTGAGGTGTTTTCTTCAAGGATTTCTAAATACAATAAACCACACTTCCACTCTTTTGTTCAAGTTTTTGTCAGCTAAATTAAACAGCATGCGCACAGTAAAAGCACATTCATATCTACAGCAAGATTGAACTTCTAAAAGGTCTTCTTCAAGAACTTCTAAATAAAATTAAACTATGAACCAGACTAGATTTTCGGTCAGCGCTTAATATAGGCTATTATGATTTATTATAGAAAAGCATTAGGATTAGTCATTAATAGGGCTGCACGATTTGGGAAAAATGTCACATTGCGATTATTAAGGTCAAAATTGCAATTGCGATATGATATATAAGTGGTTTGACTCAACTTGCTTGTTATCAAGGAAAATGCACACACAGATTACTAACAATGCTGAAATCTGTAACTGAGATACAGTATACAGTGCAATCTAGCAACAACACAAAATGAAATAACAGTAACATCTTTACATTACTGAATTAAATTACATTAAATTATCATAAAAATAAAATTCAAAAGTCAAAAGTACAGATAAATAAAACAAATACCCATTTTATATTTGTACATTCGTTCACACCTGAGGCGACTTGGGTGAATATATCTCGCTATTCGCGTGTAGTTGGACGCTTGAACATGTCGAGTTTACGCCGGTTTCACACTG
>JAUCMS010000145.1:6643353-6655365 GCA_032357445.1 Enteromius radiatus | reverse complement strand
GAACGCAAGGGGCTGCTCTCGCCAGCCGGTCGAACGCACCTATTTTCTTCATCCATGCTGTTCACCGCTCAACACACTCACAGGCTCTCATGCAGACGCATACAGCTTGTTTGGTACCAATGCAAAACAATCCCCCTCTCAAACAATGACCCGCGGTGGGACATTCCACCGCTCTGTGTTCCCGACGCTTTGTACGCATACACTCACCGGTATTGCGGTATATGAAAAATGAATATCATTTAAAAAAAAAAACCACCGGTATTCGGTATGAAAAGGTATACAGCCCAGCCCTACGTCCACGAATGCATTTATTTATTTAATATAATCGCAACATTTGCTGTAATGTAATCGCATAGGCTGACATCACGATTGCAATATGATTAATCGTGCAGCACTAGTCATTAGCATAGACGACATGCTATCTTTGTCTCAAAGCTATGCGTAACAGAAGGTTTGGCACCACTAGGTGAGAATGAAAGGTGTAGTGTGGATTGTACTAAATTATAAACATCTGAATGTGAGACTTGCACATATATTCCCACACATAGTCTTTTGCCAGAACTGTTTTTAATAATGAAAAGTCTGACTATTTCATTTCAACCGGTAATGCCAAATGTTCTGACTGTAGGAGCAGAAAACTGGATTAACTTGCAGTGTGAACTCTGAAAACCCTGTGTAATTTGTTGCTGGCTATAATCTGTGTGTGAGAATCTGGCCTTAAGACAATGTACAAATAAAAGCAGAATATACAGACAAACACTCTATCTTAACTGTTATAGGTATAGTAAATCTCACAGGATGGCGATTGAGAAGAACCTGGAGGCTAAATGGCAGCATCAGTGAGGAAGGATTGGAAGAAGATAAGAAGAAACACATGCACAGAAGCGTATCATTGAATGTAAATCTCAAAACAAATTCTCCTTGTCTCTCTGCTGCTCCCTGTTGAAATGCTTCATGGATGTCCTTTCTGTGTAACGTCACGCTTACGTTTTTATGCTTAGTTATGCTATAAGCATTTCCACAGTAATCACATTGCAGTCCTGACCTTTCTCTCTCTAAAGATTAAATGGTCTGAGGGAGGATGTTGTGGGGAAATTACAACACAATGCAAGTTGAAAAAGTCAAGGGCAAATTGCTGTTTCCTCTTAGAAGCTACTGAATGAAAGTTACAAGGGTTCCTGGGCTTAGGGCTTTGAAAATGATATACTGTTGAAAACTATATCGGCTTGATATATACCATATATACTTTGTATGTATGTTATGATTTTGCTGGCTATTTTAATTGGAACCAAATTTGATGAATTGTCTAAGGACACATATCACATTATTTCATAGCAATAAGATATTGCAATGTACTGTATATTAGATCCCTGACTAATATACAGGGAAGGCAATATACTCATACTCATTTCATCAGATTTTTTTTATCTGATTGCTCTAGCTTGTTTACTCTTTCTCTCTCTGTATATCAGATTATTATATAATTTTTTTACAAAAGCAAGTAATGTATCAAACCAGTGAAGGTAAAAACTGTGAAAAAAAATGGCTAGCGGCTGGATGTGAAAAGGAATATTTTCTGTTTGTGAGAATAAAACTGCTCAATTTCAAGTGAATTGTACTGTTTAGTGAGGCATACTTAATATAAAAAAGGAAACGGACAGATCAATACAAACTTATGAAATATCAGATTGAGTTCAAAACTCATTTTCTGTGCATGACTGCCTCTAGTACTGGTTTTGATACATGTTTTTTCTACTTTCTACAATACACATATATAGTGGTAAAAATGACAAACAAATATAAAATAAATATTTTAATAATTAAGTATCATATTTACATTTTCACAGTTGTCTAATGTTGGCCACATTTTGATTCCTTTTAACATTATTTGTTTAATTCACCTTTTTCATGATTTAATTAATTATTAGCTTTTCATTGAACTTAAATATAATGTTTAATGCACTTCATGGTGTTGATAACCACAAATGTAATGTGATTTCTTACTCTTTGTAATTTTATATCAATATGGCATACAATTATCCTATTTAAATCAATGAAAACGGTATCAAGTATCCAAAATTACATTAATTTCATTATTCACACTGCATGCAACCCTTCTCCTCCACAGATAAACAGTAGCCAAATAAGCATGAAAAAAGTGAATCATCTTCATATTCCTCGCCACTTAAGGTGTCAAAATAAAATAAAAGGCTCTCAGTATGGGATTCACACATGTGAGCCACCAATCACACCCCTGCAGTTGTAAAACGGCTTTTACAGATCAACACTAATGGCGATGAAACGGAAGGCTGCGTCACATGCTTTCAAGGACGGATGGCACCTTGGATCGACGACAGTATTTTACAGCACCATGAACCCTGAGTATATGCATGGGAGGGTGGTCTCTGAGTGATCTCTATTCCTTACAAAGCCAAGAGAACATTGGAAGTGTTCCCGCTCATTATTTCAAGTCCATTATGACACCTCCACACCATCTGAGAAGTCTTTCAGTACATGGGGCGCTGTAAATGAATTGGGGTTATAGCTTATTTGTTCCTGAGCAAGCTGTTCTCTGGATTACCTCTAGTGTTATGTGATATGCCACGTAAAAGTGCATGCTGGGAGCTCACAATAAGCCATTGAGCGCACAACTCAGAATTATCCTGCTACAATGGTGTTTTTTACTTTAAACGAATTACTGAAAAAGACAAGCATCGCACAAATAACCGAAAATTAGCATAGCTACATGCTGTCAACCCAAACAAATAAACAGCACCGAAAAGGAGCTGTGGAGTAGGGCTGAAAGTTGCGCGTGAAGTAACAATGCTGTATTTTGGGTTAGTCACGCAACTTATTGTCCCTTAAGGGATGCTACAGCGCAAATCCTTTGCGTATGTTCCTGTCGCATCCGTTAAGCGATAACCTACAGTATAAGCGCACAAACAGATTGTGTAAGCCTGACTATCCATGTATGAAATACGGCAGCCCACACACTGACATGAGAGATGTTTTGAAGCGCACAGGAAATATGATGGCAGCGACGAATCGGGTAAGCATTGGTGGGCCGCTAACGATGCTAGCCGCTTCAGGCGCTATTCTTCCTGCATCAACGGGGTTGGAAATACGGACGGAGCTGATTGCCGCCCGCTGACTGTGCTGACACTGTGTTCTTATTGTGAACTAATAGCGAGACACCCACTCGTTCCTCACTGTTGTCAAGGAGCCCAGCGGCAGATTCAATAAAGCATCTATCAGCCAAGCCTCTCCGCTGAGCTAAAGGGATGAGAAGTGCTACACAAGCGCCTGTATTTCCAGGGAAAATCAGCGCCTTGGCAAGTCCACGGTCAGGGATTACGTGATGGGCCTGCAGTGAATCAGGAAAACAATGTCCCTGTATTTGAAAGAAAGGGCTGCTGTAAAGCAGTTATATTTTATTATTATGGAAAAGAAACCAGTGCCATTTTCCAAATATTTGTTTTTGTTTTTCATGTTTGTCGCAAGAAAGCTTTGAAAAAAAAAAATTAATCCCTTTAATTAACACCAAAATAGACAGCACAAGGCTGACTATTTCAAATAATTTTTGCAAAAATTAAAAATTATTGAATGGATTGTTAAATAAGACCAAAAAAATAAATATGTAAGTCTCACACATTTTTTTTATTTTTGTGATTGTGAAGGGTTTGTTGGTCTTTTGTCCGTGTGAAAAAGTTTTTTAATTGTAAGTGAATCTGCTGTAACGCAAGACAAATTTCAGACTCAGTCTGACAATGAAGTTGTATTTTAGTTGTATTTGTATCATATATGGATTTCTTCATTTTAGGCCAGATTTACTAAACACGGCAAATTAGCATTCGAGTGCAATTCCATAAAAGTGGCCAATGGAGGGTAAAATTCTATTTACTGACAATGTGCAAACATAAAACTCCTCTACCAAGAGAAGTACAAATTACAACTTGCTTTAAGAAATACATTTTTATTTGTTTTATCCTGTTGCATGATTAAATGTAATATGTCTCCTTCCATACATTTTGTGTCACAAAGGGATACTTCTACAAATGCATATTCGATAAGGTCAGTTGCAAAAACAACTGCTTTTCAGTGCTAATTCTTAACTGTGTATCTTTAGTAAATCCTGAAATGCATATATTTTAACACCAAAATATATAGTTTGCACTGGCAGAAGCTTTCAGTAAATCTGGTCCAAAATCTATATGCTAATTTGCATGTAGAAATAAAGAAATAATAAGTGATAAAATACAAAATATAAAAAAAATGCTTTTTTCAGCAAGGATATATTCAGTTGGTAAAGACATTTATGACAATAAATAAATAAACAAATGCTGTTTTTTAAATTTTCTATTTATCAAAAAATCCGGCAATAGACACATTACTCTTTCCACAATAAATATTAATCAGAAAAATTGTTTTCAACATTGGTTATATTAGGAAATATTTCTGGAGCACCAAATCAGCATATTAAAATGATTTCTGAATCATCATGTGGCACTGAAGACACAGAAATAGATTACATTTTGAAATATTTCCCAATATTTCAGAAATACTACTGTTTTACATTTGAAAAAGTCAGATATATGCACTTTTTATTTGTATGTGTGTCTCTGTACATGAAAATAATATATTTTTTTATCAATATATGAATTACATTTTATACAAATATAATAACAAATAAAAAGAATTCTACATGAAACTTGAATTATTTAAATATAAACAATGCCTGACAATGCCACATCCCTGAGACTATGACCTAAAAATGAACTAAGTAAAATATAGGCTTACAAACACATACCGCACTGATGAAATTATAACCGCCTCCCTTGCTAATCTGCTTTTGATATATACCCTCATCTGTGAACCTGCTCAGGCGTTTAATGCTGGATGAGGCCGCAGGAAATGAGTCCACCATTAAACAGTAAATTTACCCTGAATGGCAAGCTGGCGGATGAGAGCCTGGCAACCTGTGACTGAGCATCAATTCACCCAACTGACACGCATACACACTCTAACGGCCATGTGCTCTCAATCACATATAACACAACACAGCCAAAACAACAAGTGTGTAAAAAGTGCTTGATGTTCTTTAACGCACTGTTGAGTTGTGGATCCCGCATAACCAAAAACACAAACATACACGCTAAAGGAAATTCTCACCATATCCAGGAATGCCTTCGGAGAGGAAGGCTGCTCAAGCGTATCATTCTCTCCTCTCGAACCCTGTGATTGCGGCCGGACTTCATTGAACGAAGTTTCTCAACAAGCTCTTCATGAATCCTTCTCATTGAGAGAAAAGACTACGTGACTACTTTGGATTTAAGTGGTCTCTGTGTCCATAATGCCTTCTTACTCCCATCATGCCATGTGGAGTCTGGTTTGGTTAATCCGCTGCCATAATTTAATGATGATGAAGAAAAAAAAAAACATACAATTTTACAAAATCAATTATTAAGCTACTCTATAAATCATATAAAGGAAAGACAAATGAAATCACTGACGGAGTGTGCCGAGCTGTTCCCGTCTCAACTGATGTTCATTGTGTTTATATGGAAAGCGCTTGACCACATTCCTCCTTCCTATCCACATGACGATATCAAATCTTTGTTTTTTCCTGTTACCAGTGATATATTTCCTCTCACATCAACAGAGGGCAGGGTGCTAGAGCTCAGAAAGTATATACTGCCCTAAATCCTTCAGTGTTTCAATTACATCAGCTTTATCCACCTTTTTCCTGAACATTAAAGTCTGTTTTTGTTTTCCTGGTGTTTTGCGTCAGTGATTCACATACCTCAGGGATGCCTCTTAGAAGCAAGGGCAATTTCCTACTATTTTTTTTTAAATATTAGGTTAGTAAAAGACAAGTAAAATTAGTAAAATGATTTACTACAATCTAAAGAACCTTTTGTGCTTTTTCATAGATGTTAAAGATTCTTCATGGAACCATTGATAAAACGAATCCCCAGCCGTTTTATGTTGACATCAACATGAAACATTAGCATACTGTCCGCCCACTTGCTGGTCTTTTCATGTTGGTCTAAGTGAAAATGCTAATTCATTCTTTGCCACAAGGTGCCACTCTTATAGCGATAAAAGAGAATGTTCCCCTAGTAAGCCTGTAAGCAAAGGAGGTTTGGAAAGAAATCACTGAGCGAATCATTTGGGAGTCATTGAGCAAGTAAGATAAAAGTAAATGCATATTATAAGATGACTCCCAAAACCAAAATATGAATCTTTCATCACACATAATAGAGACACTTTAAACAGTTCACCTGAAAATGAAACTTCTGTCATCATTGTAATCAAATTCACCCTTGCGTCATTCCAAAGACTCGCTTTTAAAAAGATATTTCAAAAAAGTCTGTGGTCCATAAAATTAAAGTCAGTGGGGTACTAGGTTGTTTTAGACCCCACTGACATTCAAAATATCTTACCACAGAAGAAAATTAGGTTTTGCAATGATATTAGTGTGAGTAAATGGTTTTTGAGCAAAACAATTCTGCGCAGTCAATAGATAAAAAAAAAAGAAAAAATATTTCATAGATACCCCATCGCTTTCACACAATCTGCTCATATGTTTTGAAATATTTTTGTTTCGTTACTGGATTATAAATCATTTTCTTATCTGGTTTTTGTTGCGGAGGCAATGTCTCCCTTGAACAAAACATCCCTGGTGTACGAGTGTGTGTTTGTGTGGGAGGAAAACACATTGCAGGCCTGGGTGAGACTACTGTTCCTGTGCAGATTTACTTCCCTGTCGGCATGTGGTCATCCTCTTCGACCCCATAACGAGAGCCCCTGCTGCCCTCTTCATTCCAGTAGCTAAAGCGTATCGATTCTGTCAGTGAAAGCTGCACTCTTTAGCTTTTTAACACAACAAATGACGCCTCAAACTGAGTGAGGAAAGAGAGAAGACCTCGGGATGCTGCACTGGGATATGGTGACAAGACAGTGAGATGCTCATAAGTTGATTTGTGATTCGATTTCTCTCTCTCTTTATCAGATTCCCACAGAGATGCAATATCAGCCATCTCATCAGCCCTATTTTATTCTGTATCCATATCATGGCATGGAAAAATGTAAATATCCAAATATCACAAAATTTGGCAACAAATAATGCTAAACAGTAAAATTGTTAGAAATGTTTTCAAAGTAAGTCTGGTTGCATTATTAAATGGAAGATGCCCTAAAACAGTAATATTGTGAAATATAATAGCAATTTAAAAGAACTTTTCTATTTTAATATATTATAAAATGTAATTTATTCCTGTGATGGCAGAGCTGAACTTTCTGCATCATTACTCCAGTCTCCAGTATAACATGATCATTCAGAAATCATTCTAATATGCTGATTTGGTGCTCAAGTAATATTTCTTATTATTATCAATGTTAATATTTGTGTGGAAGCAAACATTTTTATTGACTTTTTGATGAACAGAAAGATCCCTTTTCTGAGATAGAATGTTTCTTGCTGATGTAAAAGTATTTTTCTGTACTTAATCTATCCTGAATATCAATTTGTGAAAAAAAAAAATCCATATCAAGTGTTCCATATCAATGCATACGGTTAGACAACACGTGATTGAAAAAAGCAATCTGTCCACATCAGTTAAAACAGGCATAGAAGAGAATTTTAATAAGCCTCCTGGGAGTACATTAGCATAAAGAATAGAAAAGAGAGTTTAGAAAAAAGAACATTTCCATTATTTTCAGAAATGTAACTCATCAAGTAGCTATTGTTCAATGTACAGAAGCAAACAAAATGTCCTTTGAGACACTACCGTGAACAGCATAGACCCAACGATAAGAATCAAACTTAATGTGATTGAATGCACAGCATATTGCATAAATACTGTACATCAGTGATGTGTTTATGAATGCTTTTGCGCTTTGCATAATTTATCACAAAACACAAGTTGGTTGGCACAAAATTACATCTTTATTAGCATATTTATTGTTTACTGCTAATTAATGTAAGCATCATATGCAATATTGTTAGTTTCATCTTTATTCTTTTCCAGCAGTTCACGACTCTATCATAACTATGCCTATTATCAGATCAGGTTTAAAAGCTGTCTGCCATAATATATCTGTCAAATATAGCTGATTTATACTGTAAAACAGCTTAAAATCAACTCCCTGTTCTTCCCTTCAAAATGCATTTACAGCAGGTATGCCACAAGTCAGATTTTATACTGTTCATTGCATAACGTCCGTTAAGATAAAAGCTTTTAGTGTTAAAAATCCACAGAGCATAAATTTATAGATGCACCACTGAACTGCAACCTGGTTATAGTGCATTATGCAATAGCTTCTTTCCTTTTTTTACACATGATCTGTGACCATTATCAATCTCCACCGTTTCCACTTCATTCACTCATTAATTCGGTGCACTTACTGACAGTGAGAGCTAAATAAAATGCATGCTGGTATTTGCATTGGGCGTGATCACTGAAGAGTGAGAGGGAGATGTTATGACTCCTGAATGAGGGTCCTACTGGGGCTGCTCACACTAGTCCTTCTCCCAACCCCTAAAATAGACTATCTGCATTGCGCCAGCGGTCCTTATCTTGCTGTCTGATGTTTATGTTATCTCTCTACAGCAAGATCTTACTCTCCCTTTCAGCACTGCTTTTCATATTTCATTTTTACAAACAGGGCCACCAGTATAAAGTCAAATTGCAGCATCTGAGGTCTTAAAACAAAAGCACTTCATAAACTTAAAAGCATCATGGCCGCAGGGTGATCTATTAGACTCTCAGCTCAGGTTTTCCAGATTCTATAAACAACTGCATGGTTTCAGTAAATGTCTTAAGAAACGAACTATTGCCAATGCACAACCTTTGCTTGCCAACATATTTGCTAGAAAGTACACACATCATCATATAGTCGGCAGTCGTGGCCTAATGGATAGGGAGTTGGACTTGTAACCCAAAAAAAAAGGTTGTGGGTTTGAGCCCCAGGTCCGGCAGGGATTGCGGGTGGTGGGAGTGATTAACCGGCAATCTCTCCACCTTCAATACCATGACTGAGGTGAGACCCTTGAGCAAGGCACCACTCCCACAACAGCAATTCTTTGTAGTCATTGTTTTGTATTAAAACTACATTGACTGCACTGTTTATATGAGTGAGTGAAGTGAGTGACCACTCACTCAACTGCTCCCCGGCTGCCCACTGCTCCGGGGGTGTGTGTGCACTTTGGATGGGTTAAACGCAAAGCACAAATTCCAAGTATGGATCACCATACCTGGCCACAAGTCACTTCACTCACTCACTAATATAAACAGTGCAGTCAATGTAGTTTTAATACAAAACAATGACTATAAAGAATCGCTTACTTTTAGCGAATCTAACAATCTAATCAATATGCTGGACAACCAGGAAGACTGATTCACAAATGACTCTTAGAAACTTGCCCTTATTAGTGAATCGAAAACAAACTGCAACAAAATAATGACTCCTATAAATCAGTTCTTTTTGGTGAATCAAATAATTTACTGCACAACCAGGGTACAGTAGACTGATTCATAAATGACTCTTATGAACTGGTCCTTTTTAGTGAATCGAATAAAAAAAAAACCCCAGTGCAACAAATCAATGACTCTTATGAACTCGTTCTTTTTGGTGAATCAAACAACATACTGCACGACCAGGGTAAACTGATTCATAAATGACTCTTATGAACTGGTTCTTTTTAGTAAGTGAAGCCCGGTTCTCAAACATAGAGTGCGACTTTTCTTAAATAATTTGCTATATATCCATTAAGTGATATATTTGTCTTAGTATTGTTTAATTGGTCATTTTTTATGTATATGATTTCCAATTATCAGAAGTGGTTTGGAAAGGCCTGATTAGCTGATGTATTACAACGCTTGATTCAGGTTCAGTAGAGGAGCATGTGATTAGTTTAGAGAAATTGTGCACAGTCAATGATTAAATGATTAAAATAGCCTACAATGTGTTGGATGCCTACATAGATTTCCATAATGTTTTGACCCTGGATGCTTACAGAAGCATTATTTTTCAGTTTTGTTGGTTCACGCTGAACTGGTGTTGATAAATGCACTCTTCATATTTATTTGTCAATTTATATTGTCACTGTTTTTAGGTTACATTGTCTGGAGAGTTTTTCAGTGTCCCTATTTTGTTTTTATTCTATTTATTGTGAAGGGGCCAATTATAATCTCCATAATTAAAACATTTACATGTGTGGAGATTTAATTTATTTACATAAAGGAATGTATGGGAATGTATTGTATGAAACATGTTTACAATTATTTATTTTAATGTTTTTATGTTAAAACAATATACTTGCATAGAAATATAATATATGCATAATATATATATGTACAGAAATGTAATATGTTAACAACAATTAGAAATTAATATGTGGACATATGTTTCAAATGAATGTTTTTACATCTGATATCAAAATGTATTTATATATAAAGGAAATTTAAAAAGTATTAAAGTACTGTTGCTTGTTTGTTTATTCCTTGGGTAGTTATACCAGTCTTATTTGACTGATGATATGTTATAAAGGATATTAAAATGACCTGCAATGAACGTTCCCGTAATGTTTAATGAACATCCGTGGTATGTCCCACAAATGTCCTCATTGTGTTCTCCAGTTGTCCAGCGAACGTCCCCGTTGCATCATCCAAACGTCCCGCGAACGTCCGTGTTATGTCCCGCAAATGTCACCATTGCGTTCTCCGGACGTCCCGCGAACATACTCATGACGTCTAAAGAACCCTACATGAAGACACTCTCACAGGCTATTTAGGGGACATCCTGGGGACCTTTTCTGTCTTGCTTTTCTGAATATGTTGAAATTGCTGTTCAGGAACATGTTTTCTCATAATTGATTACAGGTGTTCAACCTTACTCATAAAAATAACAACATCGACATATGCCCAGAAAGACCAGGTGTTTTAACCTGTAATGACAGCCACGAGACGTAAAACAAGGCACATTGTTCCGTTGTTAATGAAATACATGCAAATGAGCTCTTGAGTTAATCATATGAAACATAACCTGTCTGCAAAAGTTATAACCCAATTTATGTGCCTGAAAGAAGCAGCAGCCGAATATCTTTGTTATATTTCGGGCGCTAATGAATTACTCACGTCCAGAGACTAATTTGCATAATTCCAATTCTCACCCAAAGGCATTATGCTAGCTTTTTTATGATTCCTGAATTCTATTACTGTTGTGAAAACAAAACCCCACTGTGTAAAGAAGGTGGGAGATGGTGAAATAAATTGAGAGAAATCTTCAAAGGGCCAGTGGAATGAGAAGGAACATAATATCGTGGCTATCGATGTCATGCGAGTCTCGTCTGCTATCTGTCCTCAGGACTGTGGAATTACTGTCACAATGTAATTAACCTTCACCTCGTCTTGATGGATACTTGGGTGCTCACAGCATATTGGCGCTGACAATGGAAGCAAGTGTACAGCCATGTCCGATAACGGTCTGGAAGATGATTTGGTGAACAGCAGGTGGCATTTAAATGTCATGGGTCAAAATGCTACATGAGTAAAGAAATAAAACATCCTAGCATCAAAGAAAAAAATAAATCAAAGAAGAGAAAGGAGAAAAATAATCTCTAGAATATATATATAGCATTGAACATATATACTGTATATAGAGAGAGAAGTTTATATATTTATATATTAAGCAGATTTTTTATAATAATATGATTTGGCATCAGAAATATATATATATATATATATATATATACACACACACACACACACATATATTGTAACGTCTCTATGTTTGTCATGTGCTCTTGTTGTGAACGTTACATATACAGTACACCCCTCACATTTTTGTAAATATTTTATTATATCTTTTCAAGGGACAACGCTAAAGATATCAAACTCTGATAAAATGTAAAGTAATCAGTGTACAGCTTGTTTAATGGTGTAAAGTTGATGTCCCCTCAAAATAACTCCACATACAGCCATTAATGTCTGAACTGCTGGCAACAAAAGT
>JAUCMS010000145.1:6618354-6639859 GCA_032357445.1 Enteromius radiatus | reverse complement strand
CCGGACCTGGGACTCGAACCGGCGACCTTTGGGTTACAAGCCCAACTCCCTATCCATTAGGCCACGACCGCCCCTAAACTGTAGTGTATTCATAAAATTATTCAGAGGTTATTCAATATTACTAAAATGCCACAATATATTTAGCATACTAATATACTACTCATACTATGTATATATATATTTTTTCCTATTTTATTTTATCATATATTTTTACATTTATTTGTTTTTATTTTTTTGCTGAATGCAGTATCTGTGCAGTATTCAAGAGAGTGTAAAAAATACAACTACACACAACATTACAATTCCCATATTGTATTGTACCTCACAACACACTACACTTTACATTTGTGAAGAACCAGCATTACTGTAAAGTAAATAAATATAGACCAAAATCTGGAGAAACAAAATCAATGACAAACTGAACTAAACCCCACCCCCTAAATTTAACAAGTAAAGATCATCAAGTCACGTGACAACAGTGTAGTATCCAACAGTTTAAAATGTTTATCGTTACACACCATATACTGGATTGCAGCGTTTGCAGTGTAAGCAATTTGCTAATATTCCATTCCATCTCTTAACACTTCAGCAGTCAGCAATTCAGTGCTCTCTTAAGAACAGCTATTAAACCAAGGAGGTGCGTGGGGCTCATTTCTGCTCCAAACGATCAGAAATAGCATCAGTCAGGGGATTTCACCAAGTGTACACTGACATTCTACAGCACAACGGGTACAATTAGCACAGTGCTTATGGGCTGCAAAGGTGATAAGTGGCTTTCTTTCTCTCTCTCTCACACAGTTACTATCAGCACCTCTGTCAGACAGCCCTAATCACCGACTCGCTCTACAGATGACTGCTCATTCATCTGCTCTCAAAAATTAGATTAAGACCAAATTTAAAGGTGAAGTGTGGAATTCCTAGCGCCACCAAAAAGAATAGAGTGCTGTAGAGATTACATATATTTACAATTACAGCATTTTGAAAATTACAACATTCACCCAGGTTCCCTTGACAAAAACCAAATAAGCTCTGTGAATAATAAAAGTTTACAATTCTTATACATTCTGTTCATCACAATCATTTTTATTTTTAAATGACTTCTTTGGGTAATCAACGTTATGCCACAAAATGCGGTTAACTTGTGAACCTGGAATACTCCTTTAAGGTAAAATAAAACACATCAAGAGCAGAGCCAGTGGAAACATTACTGAACAAAATGGAAGTTCAGGAAAAGATAGAAAGATGCAGTCGAGTGTAAAGAAAAAACGGAGGTGGGAAAGGGCCACCACATACCCAATATAGCTGCAAGGCCGTTAAAACTGTCTACATCCAATGCCATGACAGACTATGGTGGACACAGGGTGCATTAACGACAGCACACAAACAGCACACTCCTGATTAAATAATGCGACTGGCTCTAACTGTGCACTCGTTGCATAGAAGTGAGTGCTGAAGAGGCAGATGAGAGACTCGTTCTTCGCTGAGAAGGCAGCGTTGTCAAAGGAGAACATTCAGCGGCTGTTGACTATCGATCTGTTGATCTTTCATGCACTGAACCCTTGTATCTCAGTTCTCTACATGCAGATCTATGCTGAATCACGGCCTTTGTAGAGATATTTTTACCACAGTATGATTAACAAAGGCATAACATCTTCAAAACTAAAGATTTAAATGCTGCAAAGCTACTGTACCAGCTACAAAACACCTCAAAACTAAGTATCTGCTATGCACTCTGCTATGATGAAATTATATAAAGGCCTATATTTAACAACTTTTTTAAATTGTTAAACATTTGCCAAATATTGTTTGATACTGAACTTACTGTAGCACTACAAACCAGCCGGCAAGATTTCATTTGCACTGTGAAAATTAGTTTATCTAATTAATATCTGCGCTAATAGCTGATCTGCGTAATTCCTTTACCGAATGGTTCGCTGAAACAATGTCACACCTTCAGCCTTTTTTTATTTTCAGACAAGAATATTTTCTCCAAAGCTCTAAAAAAAATCACAAAAACAAAACAAAGCATGATATTTGCATGATATCAGTGTATTAAGTAATTAAGAGAACACATGGTGTCATAAATATTGTAAACTTACAGGCTTGAAGGTTCATATATAATGCATTCATCTCGATGGTGGGGACTAAAAATAAGGCTCTTTCCTTGTGGTAATAATTCATTGTGGATTCTGTCTCTTTATGTTAACAGACAGCTCTTTTCCAGACTGATGGCCTCTAGCTTGAAAGGACAATGCTATTGGGGAACTATTCAAATGAGTGAC
The DNA here is from genome assembly GCA_032357445.1 of Enteromius radiatus. Taxonomy (NCBI): domain Eukaryota; kingdom Metazoa; phylum Chordata; class Actinopteri; order Cypriniformes; family Cyprinidae; genus Enteromius; species Enteromius radiatus. The sequence goes on along the minus strand of JAUCMS010000145.1, from coordinate 6,637,577 downwards.
ATTTACAGGAAGAAACAAATGCTGGACGCACCAAGAAATGTCAAGCTTTGGTATTTTTGTTAATTGGACAAATTCTTGCTCTCTCTCTCGATCTATTCACACAATATCCCTGGCCTCTTGTAAATGTCTTTCATCACAGGAGTTCAGGCATCTTCTCATGCAGCAGCTGTGAACGGTTCTGTGCTACTGAACTGTAAAGATGGCATGGGGTATCACACGGCTGACTGCTGACAATGCCACACTGACAGTTCAATAATTTGTTTACTTCTCAGCAGTATTCATCCTGAATTGTCTTGTGTTTTGGGGCCCAGATTTTCCTTATGGTTTTTTTGTCTCCTAGTGTGCTAGAATAACCGTGATCCATTCATTAAAGGCATCTACAAATTAGATTAATAAATAATTCACATGCTGAAAAATTGCTGGTGGTCTTTGTGGGATGATTCAAACTTTATGAATGATTTCACATCTTTAAAATAATCTTTACATTTATAATGGGGTTTTTGCCACTTATTAGCAGAATAAGTTTTGATGACGGCTGGTTGTACTTGCTAAACTAGCTTGGACACATGAAATTTAAATGTATGGGGTCAGTAGGATTTAAAAATAACGTTTTTATTTTGCAAGAATGCAGTAAATTGGTCAAAAGTTATAGTCCAAACATTTACAATGCAGTTCTTTTGAATTCCACAAAAAAATTAAGCACATTGCCCAAAATATGTATATGTTATTTCCTATAAAACAGCAAAAACCACCACCCAACATAGGGCAACTAGTGTTTTTTTCCCCTAAATAAAGGTTTTATTCAGCACGATCAAAGCTAAAATGAAAAATCTAAATCTATGGTATTGCTCTCACTGAACCATCTGCAAACATTCATGCTTCCTTATTCTCTCTCTATATATCTAACTGGCTCTCTGCACAGACCTTCTTACAAATGATAAACCCCCTCTATAAGCACTAACAGCACTCGTTGGGCTGCAGTCTGTCCCTCTGTTACGCTAAACACAGTAATTCAATGTCTTCTGAATGTCTGCCAGGGCCAATTAAAAATCAGGAATCCAAACCACGTCTGCCACCACCGGCACACAAACAAGCAGGCAAACATAAACTCACATAAGCAAACACATGAACACTGACCACCAGGCTTCCCGGTAAACTCATAATACATGGTGTTATGGATTATTAGCCTGAAAATATCTTATAATGCTTTCCTTTTTTTTTTTTTCCTATAGAAAATGTAATTAAGCTACGGCTTTCAAACAGCACTTCTAAAATTGGGTTACATTGATTTCTGGTAGCATTAGAAAAAAAACTATTTAATAATAAATTGTTATAAATGTTAAATTTAAAAGCAATTAAGTCAAGTAAATGACTTTACTAATTAACTGGAAAAGGAAAATCGCTTTATTGCTCATTTCGCTCCTCCCTTGCATCTGGTCTTTCTCTCGTGTCTTCTGCTAATTTCTGTGCTCAGCAAAATTAGTTTAGACTTCGGTGCAAACAATTCAAAGCATCCCTTACTATATACTATTTATTTTCTTTAAAAAAATTTTACAATTTACTCTACTCATTTCGGCTCAATCAGATCACAGTGCATACAGGAAAAGATAACTATACTAATCCAGCATGCTTAATTGAGATCTGGTATTTCTGCGGGTAGCCACGAAAGATATTGCACTGCAGCTAAAAATAGCCCGACAGTGCATTTTATCCGTTATTTCCGTGCATCATTACTTTGTTTTGATTCGATCTGCAATTAAATCAAGCACTCTGGGATTATGTGCACTGTTGCTGCTCACCATGGAAACCGAGTTAATTCAATATGTGAAGGTTGCTTAAGTCAGTGCAACACTTCTACAAAGCAAATAGCAACACCAGACTGATGGCGGGGTGATGCAGGTCTGTTATCTGTAACCAGTAATCTGTGGGGCTGGGGGTGGGGGGGACAAAAAAAGGGAGCCAGGTGAAATCCATTCTCTATTGTGATGGCAAGCCCACTGCAAACAGATCTAAATGAATTTCTATAAATAGACTTTTGAGAAAAGAGGGGTCTTGGACCTCTCCACTAATGATATACTGGTGCTAGGAGAGGGGCAATACTTATTTCTGAGCAAATGTTGACTCTGCCATGCATTGGTGCATATTAATATTGTTTAAAACATCTGGCATAGTTATGAAATGTAATATACAGTAAAAAACTGTTGGAGACTAGACTATTAAATTAGTAATATATTTCAACTTAGCATTTCATTAAAGGAACAGTTCACACATAAATGTATATGGACCAAAATGACTAATTATTTAATAGCTGTAGTTTGTTTTGGAATAGATTTAAAGATTGTATTACATCACTAATGGATCATCTGCAGTGAATGGGTGCCGTCAGAATGAGAGTCCAAACAGCTGATAAAAACGTCACAATAACAGACTCTAGTATATGAATTAATGTCTTGTGAGGAGAAAAACTGAGTCGTTTTTAAATAAACAAATCCATCAAGTGATTTACAACTTCCGACCGTTGCTTCTGGTCAAATACTTACGCATCCATAATACCCATAATATTGCTTTTTCCAATGAAAAAGTTATCTCGCCTGAATCAGGAGAAATAAATGACCAAAACAGTTCTAACCAAATATACTGGTGGATTTTAATGAAAGAGGACTACAGGGGATGAACGTTTCCACTGTAGTTATTATAGATTATGTGCTCATGTTTTGGTCAAAACGACGGTTTGAAGCTAATGCCTTAATGAAAAATTTCCTACAACACACATTTTTTCATACAATAAGATGATAACTGATGGACTGGAATTGTGTGAATTGCTTGTGGGCTATGGTGTTTTTTTTAATATACTGTTTGGACATCTGGCGGCACCCATTCACTGCAAAAAATCTTTTAGTGAGCAAATTACATAATGCAAAATTTCTCCAAATCTTTTCTGATGAAGAAACAAACTCATCTACAATCCTGGATGGCCTGAGGATAAGTAAACATTCAGAAGAGATCTGGATCCCTTTTACGAGAGAGTTATTAAGTCTGCTTTACAACTAATCACCAAATATCAAAACCGCAAGTCTAGACCACATGTACTTTAAGGCACCGAAGCCATTGCTCAGTTTTGACAGAGGTCTAATGCGGTGAGCATAAAGAAGCCATAAAGAAGCTGTGATTTGTCAGCGCAAAGGTTATTCCGTCACCCCTCCCTCTCCCTAAAAACACATAAGGGCACAGACAGGTTGACGTTAATGTTGTCTCTATTCTCCCTGGAGTGTCAGTCCGGCAGGAGCAGAAATAAATAACCTACCGCACTAATGCAGGGGGCTAATTCGGTGTGTGCAGAGGAGGAGGTAATACAGCGCCTGACATTTATCAGCTATTCTGAGACAAGAACCGAAAAAGACTGAGTTGGCAGAGGGCATGAGCTCTTTAGAAACAATTTCAGCGGATTTCAGCTTTACACCATCGGTTGAGTGGGAAAACAAAAGGGCACTGGGAAAAGAAATGACAATATCTAACAGCCTGGGTTTATTTGGAAACGTGTAAAGCACAAATGTGTCATACCTTTGCGTGATAGACTGAAGGTTTTGGTAGGTGTCTGCAAGCGTTATTGTGCGAACGCAGCAATGAACATCTCCATCAATACGGAAAGCAGTCAATCAGCTCCATGAGCATCATACAGCCTTCATATTTTAATCAGGCAATTAGCCAGCCAGCTAAACTCCTCCATGCTCTCAGAGTTGAGGAGGTGAACATCAATTTTTCTCTTGTGAGTGATCCATTCTTTTCTACGTTCGCTTTCCAATACGGTGAAAAACACTCCAGTCACAATCAATCATGCACTAACACACACACACACACACACACACACACAACAAAGATATATTAGTTAGAAATACAGCTTTGACAGATATGCTTTTCATATGATATATAGGCTAGTATACAGCAATACACAGTGGTCCAGTTCTACTCTCAAGTCGATTCATATTTCGATTTCAATTCATTCGATTACAGTTCATTTGGCACATTTTAATTAGCACATTTCAATAACGTTTTCTGTAGCAAATGCTATTTTATGAAAATATTACATTTTAGAAATTAAAAACCGGCCCTAAACTATACAGTTCAACTACAGCCTGTCCATTCAGTCAAAGATTCAGATGAATTAAAACTTCAGCTTGTGGGTTCGTGAGACTTTGAATAATTTATTAAAAGGGTACATTTAAAAGAATAATTTGTCTGTGAATTGTTGGAAGAGTTATTCGTTATGACTGATTAAAAAGTATTGGTGCATAAGAGTCAATTGTTCTGATTGCGGTTTATGTTACTGATTCAGAAAAGACTCTGTCCATAAGAGTCTGTATAATTCACGCTGAGGAAAAGATAAAAATGTGTGTGTTCATGGTCTACTTTTAAGTGTTCATGGTCTACTTTTAAGTGATCACATATTCACGAGTCTCTAGATTCAGGGTGTGATACTGCTTAAAAGAACACTAAAATGTCAATATGTTTTTTTAAAGAATTTATATCCAGATCATTCAATAAAAAAGTATGCAATTACAGGACACAGCTCTGAATATGGATATTTACTATATAACACCACTAAACCTATCCCTCACACAAACCTAATGATGTTGTTGAAACCCTCACATATTCAGCCAAATGCTTAAACGCAAAAATGGTTTAGGAGACAAGCGAGCCCTAAAGAAAGCTAAACTCAGTCTCTAGTGTCTCTTTCTTGTTCTCAGCCAGATGCTTCCTCTGCTTGTCTTTTCTCTGACGCTAATGACATTTGTCTCAGAAGATCCACGTTAATAACAACAAAACACTACAGAAATACCACTCAGCTTTGCATAGGTGCTGTCTATATTCATCAAATCTCGATTCCTGCTTAATCCAAAAAAAGTTTTAACAATAACTTGTCTTCAGAATACAGTCATGATGTTACTTTAGTGTTTTATGTGAATGCCACAATACTCACCAATGAAATGCAAAGGTCATAAAACACTTGAAGCCAGCTTTAATATACTTTTATTATATGTTAAATATTATTTATTTCTGTGACGCAAAGCTCCAGCTACTCATTACTCCAGTGTAAAATGTCCCAGGATCCTTCAGAAATCATTCTTATATGCTCATTTATTAATAGAATTAACAATACTGGCAAAAGTTGGCTGCCAAATATTTTTTTAGAAACTGCAATAAATCCTTTCTTCAGTATTCTTTGATGAATAGGGTTAAAAAGAAAAGCATTTATTCAAAATATAAATCTTTGCTGTCACTTCTTATTAATTTAACACATACTTGATGAATAAATGCTTTAATTTCTTTCAAAAAATAGAAAGAATAAAAATTTACTGACCTCAAACCTTTGAACGGTAGTGTATATTGTCAGAAATGATTTCTATTTTAAATAAATGCTCTTCTTTTTACCTTTTTTTTTATTTCTCAAAGAATCCTGAGCAAAAGTATCACAGGTTTTAAACAATATTAAGCAGAACAACACAGTTTCCAGCACTGATAATAAATCAGCATATTAGAAAGATTTCTGAAGGATCATGTGACATTAAAGACTGGAGTCATGGTGCTGAAAATTCAGCTCTGCATCACAGGAATAAATTAGAAAATAGAAAAATATTATTTTACATCATAATAATATATTTCACACTATTATTAAAAAACAACAACAACAACAACAAATCTTAATGGTTTAGAATACCAGTGCAAGTAAATCTAATAATCTAAAAGATCACTCCAATTTAGCTACAGTATCTCAGATTAGATTAGTTCCTCCAACTGATGTATATATGGACAAATGTAATTTGCAATATATTCTTAATGGTTGCAAATAAAGGAAAAACAGGATCAATCTCTAAACATTTCCAGGAATGAGCCTTTGAGTGTTTTTAGAAGAAATCGAACCGTTGAAGTGGAAGATATATTGCATTCAAAATGTCATCCACCACATTGCGAGCACTCAGAGAGCAAAGAGAGTGGCGCATAATATATGACACAGCACGTACTGAGACGAAGGCACAGGTCTCATCTGCAGCACAGCTAGGATTTTTCCTCTCCAATCATTACCTGGTGCTCCTAACAATAAACTTCATTGAGCCTTGACTTTAATTTTATGGGATTCTCGAAGCACAGCTGCCGACATCATTGTTTCTTCTGATGGCCAGCAGGGAAGAGGTCACGGATTTCATTTTTACACTGATTTTTTTGGTTTCAGTCGTACTGTAGTTTAAAAGTCAACATTTAGAGGTTTCATGTCATGAAAAAATAGCACTTTAGTTCAAAACATGGCAAATGGTAACCAAACTTTCATAAATATTTATAAAATGTATAAAGCATACAAAACATTTTACAATTAATGTGAAAACTATATACACACATACATATTAAATATTTATATATAAATTAAACAAGTAAAAAGTAAGGATTTTCTTACAACTTTCTAAGTATATTTTTTTATTATATATATATATATATATATGATAAATAAATATATATATATATATAATTTTTTTAATTGCATAATTGCAATAAATATAAAAAAATATACTATTAATGTAACAATAACTACTAGATTGTTTCACTGAATAAAAAAGATTTAAACGCAAAATATGTTTATAAATACGTCAAAAATGTTTAATCTATATTAAAAAAATATATTTATTGAAATTTGCAAATCCGACACCAAATGTTTTATTATATAAACCTGCTGATATAATTTTTTCCATACAGTATGTATTCATTAAAATCATGTTCATTATTATTAAAGTACCACAATGATTTTTCTTGTGAAAAAGCAATTTTATCGACTAAATTAACACCACGAGGCTGTAAGAAATTATCATGAACTGTAACAATGTAATATATGATTGAGATTATTAAGCAGTCTGTGTTCTGCATTCAGTACATGTCCTACAGAACAATCTTTCAAAGGTCACGAATTTAATAACTACAGTGAAAGACTTGAAGTCCTCTCAAGAATATGGCTGAGTAGGTGTACTTCTTAGCATTACATCTTAAATGAGCGGAAAGTGTTTGGTAATGAGATGTAGAAAAGTGAACTGAGAGCAAAGATAAGGGTATATTTGTATATTTATACAGTGCAAGGAATGACTAAAATGTAATGTCTCTGCGAGGGATGAATAACAGGTTTCAAGTGAGGCAAGAAGCACGAAGATTGGACGATTAATCAATACCGCAGGCAAAGGATTTCTCAGAGATTGCACATCCCACATGCACAGGGATGTCAGCATGGAGCACCAACCAACTACTGAGAAAATGAAAGTGGATGAAAAGGATAACCTTCTCAATCTGTTGCTCTGACATGTGATAGAATACGAAGCTTTCACCTCAAACATTCGCAGAGCATTCAAATATTGAACCTGACAAAGCACACAATGGTGATGTTAAGATTTTACTTTGAAAAAAGCTTTGTGTGTGTGTTTGTTGCTTAGGCTACAGCTGTTTAGTTTAAAACCTGGAAGCAAATTAGCATTTTCAAAGCACAGGTTCCCTACAGAGTTTCTAGAACAGTGGTTTTGATGTACGAGTGGAGCCTGTAAAGTAAATTACATAAATTAAAATAAAAACGAAAAGAAAAATAAGTCAAATAAACGGCACGCATTCTCATTAGCACAAGTATTCAAAAAATAAAAAAAGTATAATGAAATAGAAGCAGCGCACACACAAAGCCTCTAAGAAGAGGCTCTGAAGAGCTAATCTCTGGGAATCTTTTGGTTTTTATCTCTCGCGAAACTCTTTCGGCCATCTTTGAAGAACTCTAGATGTGACACTAGATGCTGACACAGCCATGACTCCCAGAGATTCGCTTTTTGGAGTTGGATAGCAAGTTGGACGCCGGGGGACTGCGTGGGCAAGTTCGTTTTATTTCTCTATTTATTCCTTTCAAATCTTGAATATGTGAGCTAATATGAAAATAGCACCAACACTACTGCCCACTTTCAGAGAGAAGAATTAGAAAGAGCTGATGTTCTTGATAAATGTAGAATTAAACTAAGTAATTAGTACAGACTTTGCTCTTCAAAGTAATGAAGGTGACTGTGAGGCACTGTAGGATGTGAAAATGTAGAGCTGATTATAATTGCATATACTAACTTATTATTAAAGACATTTATTGTGGATTATTTTTATTTTTATCGTTTTTTTTGGGACTCTCATTCTGACGACACCCATTCACTGCAGTGGTGAGGAAGTGACGTAATGCTAAATTTCTTTCAAATCTTTTCAAATGAAAAACAAAATCATCTACATCTTACAGGGTGAGTAAATTATTGACATTATTGTTTCTCCTCTAAGCCCCGCATTCCTGAAACAGGTCGATTTATACAAAGCTCATTGTTCTAAAAAAGTGTTCTGATTGGCCAGCTATCCAGTGGACTGTGATTGGCTGAATACCTCAAGCATGTGATTACTGATTATAATGACTTAAGGCCCGTTCACACCAAGCATGATGACAATAACGATAAAGATACAATCAAAATAATAGCACCACAACTATAACGATAAAGGACATGGAAACAATATCATTTTCAGAATATTTTCTTCCAGCTGAGAAACGATAGAAACATTGACAGCCAATCAGAATCAATCCTGCTATCACACCCTTGAGAATTTAAAGCGACAGACGTACTTGAGCTTATAATAAACAGATGATATAGTTCGCTGGTGTGGACACAAATGTAGTTATCATTATCATTATCTTTATAGTTATCGTGCTTGGTGTGAAAAGGCCTTTATACAATGTCTTTACACATTGAATTGCGCCAATCACTTGAAATCGCATCATAAAACCCCTTTAATGTATAGCTTCTCTAAGTGTTAGTATATTAAAAATACTTTAAAGAATTCTATTATAATTAGTGCTGTCAAACAATTAATCGCATCCAAAATAAGTGTGTATGCATTGTATATATTTATTATGTGTGTGTGTGTGTGTATACACACACACACACACACATATATACATATATATATATAAATACACACAGATACAGGAAGTATTTTGAAAATATTTATATTCATATAATTTGTATTATTTTTAATATATACAACTATTTTTAATATATAAACATGGCATATTTTTCTTAAGTATATATGTGCAGATGTGTGTGTGTGTGTGTGTGTAGCTATATATACATAAATATACAAAGTACACACATATATTATGTAAACAATAACTTATTTTGGATGTTATTAATCGTTTGTCAACAATGATTATAATGTATCATGTTAAATATTTTATGAAACAGTATATTATACATACATGCAATATTACTATAATTCCAATATTTACAAATAATGTTCAAAATTAATTCTAAATTAAAAAATTATATAATATGAAATATATTATTCAATATAAACATGTATTATTAAACATCAAAAATGTATAACATTAAATGTTTATTAAAAAAAAATGAATTCGAGGTATGACTGTGTCTTTAAGCTATTTTATTTTAAATATAAAAGTCGCTATTCTTGAACAATGAAGTGGTGAATTATCCTTCTGGTTTGGGCTGCAAATCAACGTCATGACTGAAAAGCTCTACAGAAAAACAGTTTAACTACAAAAAGCTGCAACACCTCCCAGGTGCAGAATACCAGGGATACTCAGGAATGATGACCGGAAAGCCCAGGATCACTTATGCATCATTTCCATTTCAAACAAAATTGTACCTTCATTTCAGCAGCCGTGTTCAGTTCTGGTCGTTGCACAGGGATAAATAAGGAGAATCTCTAGCAGTGAGAAGAACAAAGGTTAGGTTGGTTTCAATCAAAGCCTTGCTTTTCATTTCTGAAATGAAAAGAACAAAGGACCGAAACAGTGGAGGGACACTGCAGCTCATTAGACCACAGCTTAATCAGTTCTCTAAAAAGCTTTGAAAGCGCAGCGGAGCATCTGGGCTGCCAATGCCCTTCCTTTTTCCTGCCTACATTGATTCATTATTTTCTCTTTTCAGGCAGCCCTCGGTACTCCAATCTTGTGCCAAGCCCAATCTCACGCACGCCGCCTCACAGTTCCTTCCGGGAGACCTTCAGCTTGCGAAAAAAAAAACCCACCCTGAAAATCCACATACAGTTTAAGGATCCTTAAAGCACAAAGAAGTGGATGGCGACCTCTCTGTTATGGTGTGGCCATGGAAACAGACTCGATCTCAGACTGTAGTTCATCTACAGTAGCTCTGTTTGCTTGAGAATGACTTTAATTCTATTTGGGAATAAACGATTGGTCTGTGAGCTAATTCAATTGATTAATAATTTAGAGGAGATTTAATTTAGTGTTTCCTCTGCTCAAATCCGACTTGCAGCTCATTACTGGGCAAACTGCACATGGGTGGGGGAGATAGGGAAAATGAAGGAAAAGTCATTTGCATAATTACTGCTAATAAACAAGTTGCACACTGCAGATGTGTGAAATGATTAGCGCACACTCTCACGTCTGCAAATCAAAGAAACACATGCCAATTTCCATATCTCCATCAGATGTGACATTCACCAATACAAGTACCTTCCCTCTTGTCTTGTTAAAAATTAGATGCACAAGGGTTGAGAAAAATCTTTCATTTATATCTATTTATCTAACTCTATCCTTCTCTCTGAAATTATATCCATCAATCTGTGCTAAGCAAATATTAATAATTTGTCTTGATAAACTTTACATTTACAGTTAAGTTACATGGATTTCAATTACTTTTAATTCTACTTCCTTACATTTAAAATGCAATTCTACATCCTGTTTCCAAACTCGATTCTAATTCAGGAATTGAATGTTAATTTAAAAGATATACACCCTGCCAGAGGCACATTTCTAAGAGTCCAACTATTTAACATGGCACATTGTCTAAATAAATTGTAAAAAGAGCGAAACACGATATAGCTAATGGCAGAACTAATATGTCTGTGTGTACACATAAACACATTAAAAACACACAGACTGAATCCAATTAGGAAAATATGTATCACATTAGCTAAAAGTAGCCTATTTTATTGCACAAAACTATTATTGCAGCAAATATATTTACATTCCTAAAAATAAATCAAATAAAAACAGACTTACGGATTATTCATGATAACAGGTACATTGCTCACAGCAGGAGATTTAAAATATGTCACTAACTGTCTTGCAATTTCTTGCTGAAATCTGTGGATCTGTTACACAGCTGGTGCTTTTAAAAGGATGAATGTAGAGATACACCTTTAGTGACCACACTGAACAAATAAGTGGCTTTTAAACATTTTGATCTTATACACTAAGATCTATTTATATGTTAAAGGGTTAGTTCATAAAAATGTTAAAGTCTGGCATTAAATACTTATATAAATGACATCAGCTACATACTTTTTGTGCGCAAAGAAAACAAAAATTAGGACTTTATTCAATATCTCATCTCCTCCACGCCTCCACAGTCCCCGGACGCACTCTTTACATTTTTTATGCTTTGGTCTGAATGTAAACAATGTATTTGTGTACATAAATGTATATGTTGTAAATATCTCCTTAGCGCCCCCTTTGCATCCAAGTGCATATAAATCCTTGAAAAGTTGCTCCTCGAAATCCATTTCCTTGAAAGCAGTGCTGCTAAATATAATAAATCTAGTTGACCTCACAAATCAGCTAATCAGTTGGTGGATGACTAGTCCACCCTCCTCCTGACCCATCTCTAACACGCACACGCATATTACTCTGTGTGTGTGTGTGTAGAACAACAAAGTAGCTGTGTGCACTGGCTTGAATTAAACCGCCAGTTAGAACAAATCTAAAATGCCTGTTTATGTAGCTATGCATCAGTTCATGGAACCTCTCTTCTGCACAAATGTCTGCTGCTTGTCACCACCATGACCTTCTGTTGTCTCTGGCTGACAGGCACCCTGTTGTATCTCTAGAGAAAACAATCGCTTTGATCAAGTTATTGCCTTCTGTGAGTACAGCTCAAGCCACCCACGCATTGCTGTTCTGCAGGGTGCTTGGTGGAAAGCACAGAAACGATGTTGCGAGTTTTTTTGTAATACCTCGGTATTGCGTGTATGCCTGCTATCTGCTGGCTGCGGGTTGACTCGGGCACCTCTGCTGAAGTCCATCTCTTCCCACCCACACCTTTTTTTTCTGCCTCTCCAGCACTTTTTAAACTTTTTCTCCAGCACGACGCACGCTCACCCCTCATCCATATGGAATCAACGCTCTCGGCTCTGCTGCTGTGAAAGCTAACAGTGATTTCAGCAAAGCTTCAGAGTCCTTCAGCTGAAATGAGATAGAGGATGAGAAAAGGGACATACAGTACAACAGGAAAAAAAAATCTATGTGTGAGGCATTGCACTGTCGGCATGAGAGCGTCAGCTCTGAGGGTTTTTATGGGTGAGCTGCTGGGCTGATTGGGTGATTTGGACTCTGAACCTCTGAAGACTGGACTAATTCAGGCTGCTGAAAATTCAGCTTTGTCATCACAGGAATAAATTACTGTACATTATAAAATATGTTAAAATAGACATCAGTTCTTTTAGATTGTAATAACATTTCACAATATTCTTGTTTTTTTGTCAAATAAATGCAGTCATGGTAAGACTTACAATATTTCTTTTTTACTGGTAGTGTATGCAGGCTACCCTCTGAAAATATTAGTCAAGATTGCATATTTATAAATCATCAATAAAACCTGACAACAATGAAATCATATATTTTATTTTATTATTTTGTATTATTTTATTGTAATAAACAATTATTATTATTATACATAATAATAATTAGTAGTAGTAGCAGTAGTAATATTATAATAATATATATAGTTATAGTTATATATAGTTAACTGGCCGGTGCTTCATAGCACGAATGGACACTGACCCAAAACATACAGTAAAAACAACCCAGGAGGTTTTTTGGGATATATATGAGCATGCATTTCCCTCGACGAAGACAAAACTAAACACAAAAAGACCCACAAACAAACAACAACTGAAGTCTGCTGCAGTAAAGACCTGGCAAATAATCACAAAGGAGGAAACACAGTCTCTGATGATGAGTTCCAAACTTAAGGCAGTCACAGGATTCTCAACAAAATATTAAAAATGAACATTTTATTTATGATTATATTTATTTGTCCAATCACTTTTGAGCCCCTGAAAATAAGGAGACTGTGTATAAAATGGTAAATGGCTGTAATTCCTAAGCATTTTGTGTTATATTCTGGTCAATCCCTTGAATTAAAGCTTGAAGTCTGGACTTTAATTTCATCTTGATTGATTTATTAATTATGTTCTGGTGGCATACAGAGCCAATATTATGAAAATTGTGTCAGTGTCCAAATATGAATGGGCTTCACTGTGCATACATCATTTTCTACTACTAATAAAATATGTTCAAAACCAGTTCTGGATATTGTTTGAACTCCCTTTTCAACATAACAAAAATCAGCATAGGTCATTGAAAAGCTATGATCATTATAGATTCTCTTGTTCATTTTTCTATAATGGTCCTTGTGCCATTTCTGGTTGTCGTCTCGATTCTGCATGCACTGTTTCCATCTCTTCCACCCAACCTGCAGTGCCTCTTACATCACTCCTCACATTCTTCAGTTCAAGGCCTCTGGAAATCTCTCAAACCGTTTTTCTAACTTATTACTAAGGTAACTCACGGCGCTGGCGAGCAGGAAAGAAAGGGAGGTGATGGAATCGTGACTGTGTGTACTTCTGTGTTTGTTTTTTTGTGCATTTCTGTGTGAGCGAGAGTATGACTATGCTGGAGAGCGAGAGGGAGAGAGAGCGAGCGAGAAAAGGAGCGCACAGCGTGCATGCAGTGGTGCTGATGATCTGTATCGTACATTTGTAAAAATATCTCTAGTTTGTCTCGGTGATAGGGAGAGGAAATATAACAAGGGGACTTGATTTGAGGACTGTTGTAAACGTTGCTTCCTCTCATCTTTTCAAAAACGTACCATGACTGTGAAGTGCTGCTTTTTGTCACAGTGGGCATCCAGCATCATACAATGTAAACCACATCCAGTCCCAATGATTCTGAATAAAACATTCAAATGCCTAGCCTGGTAAAACCTAGAAAAAGACTAACATTCGAGAAACACTCATCTAAGCCATGATACATAAGACACATTAACTGACTCCTAAGTTTATTAGCATTACAAGTGATTCCTAATAAGCATTAAATTATTATTTCACTCTGTCATCAGACCATCTGCTCTTGCAAACCAGACACATGTGGGTCATTCTTGTGCTGAACTTGTGCATGTGTTGTCATTTAAGAACATATTTCAGGGTACGACAGATTTACACATGAACAAAACAGCAAAACAAGAAAGAGAGGAAAAAAGCTTGAGTTTGCCATTGCCAAATCAACTAAAAAGGCAAAGCTGCTCAAAACAAACTTGAAATATTGGCTTGGCAAAACTTTTGAAAAAAGATGGATTGATCTAGATGAATGGATAAGGCCAATTTAATTCAGATTCACAATTGCTAAATTACAACCGACACTCTTGCAAACTTTTTGATTGAAGAACCAAAAAGGAAAAAGAAAAACCTGGTATATTTCCTGATTAATTTCATGTTCCCTCTATGTTCACTTAATTAGAATATTGATAAACTAACTAATAACTTATTTTAATCTTTTTAAAAAATACATTTAATGTGAACATGAAAATGTACTGGAAATTTGAAATATCTGAGGCCATCCTAGAAAATCACCCCCCAAATGGCAAAAAACCTTAGGCTCCATTTCACTTGATTGATGGAACCATTTTCCTGTGCAGGGGTGGAATAATGGCGTTAAAACAGGCATTCGAATCCAACAGCTGTTGAGCAAAGTGATCTCCTTTTTTACAGTTTACACAAAACAGCTCCCACACCTCTGAAATGCGGGCCAATTAATCGCATCTGAAACACAGCAGGGATTTTTCCTCTTTTAGATGGGTAACATTTACAAAGAGATCTCTTGAGAGCAAAAAACAGATACGTCAATAATGCCTGGCTGTCCTAGTCAATTGACAAACAAGAAGAGCTTTCTGCACACCACCAGCAATAGCTAATTGCAAATAACAAGGGCATATTTCTCATTATCGACAAAACTATGTACTTTTGACATGGGATTCTGAGTATGTATGTAGCCGTACAAATTTTGTCTGCAGATATATGACATGCTGGAAAAATTAGGGCAAATGCACAAGGCCACCTACATTTAAAGCAGATTTAATGAGCATAGACGCTGACACCTTGATTACACCCCTGTGGTTCTGAATGATGATATTCTCTGGAAAGCCGTCTCTAACCAAACAAGCTGATAGACCTTGGAAGAGCACATCAATTCAAAGGCTTTACAAGAACAGCCGGAGTGTTTCTCTGAAAAGAAATCATCTTCAGTGTAGGGATCAATACAAATCATTGTAAAATCAGTGAGAATTAATGAATGTGTGATTTCATTTGCATTAAGGTTGGCATGAAATGCAAAACAGCCCTATTTAACTGGATGCATCTAATAGATCTTACCGCAAACAGTTCATTAGTGCATGTGTTTTATATTTAAAAAAATGCTTTAACCTTGTAATGTTTACTCAAAACTGAACCTTCTCTTTGATGACGTATGCAGGGCTGCTCCAATCATTTGAACTGCTTATATGCAGCAGACTGAAAAGTGTTTGAAGGTTGAAGAGCAATGGCCACATTTCAAAAACCAATCAACCACCAGTGCATAGAAATAAATACCGCCCTACAGTAATCCATTACACTTGGATGAACATCACAAACCGGGAGAAAAGATCTATTGCTACTTCCGTTTTATCAGGACGAAGACTTAAACGCCACTTTTTACATACAAGAATGGCACAGAGTAATGTTTCCGCTCAACACATCTCTCCAGCGTTGGATCAGAAACAGAAAAAAGGCCAAAGAACACCACAGAATTACTGTTGAATGTATTTCTAAAGTGGCTTGTGACAGTAATCCGGATGGCAAGGGGGCGGCAGGAAAGGAAGTGTGAAATTAAGATAGTGAACACAGTAAAAGGCGATGTAAAAATCCTTCCTGGAGCCCAATAATCTGACGCCTTCGACAACAAGGACAAAAACGCAATTAGTTCAGTCTCATTTCTGCTGGCAAGGAATTGGAAGATTAGGATACTGGTGGATAAAGTGTGATATGTAGTTATTAATCCGTTTTAAACAACGTTTGCCTTAAGGGGGGAAAGCCTGAAAGAGCATTTACGCAGGTATGATTTATTCAACAGTGGCGTGAAAGCATCTGCCAGGTGTTATGCAAAGACCGGTAATATCAAGGAAGAACATGCACATTAATATTTGTTTGCCTGCACACCAAAAAGTGCGCCAGCGGGTGGAAAACGGCAGTCGGCACTCAAAGTGACGCAGAACCCAGCAGGTGACAGGTAGGAAGCGTATGGAAACGATTCCGAAAGACACAACAAACTTCTCACGAAACGTACACACAAACGCTTCTTTTACCAACTCTGATAATGATGCAGGCAGGGTCCTACCAAGTATGTGCCACGGTGAAGCGCCTCTGCTTGTGGATGTTGTTGTTCAGAAGCATCCGTCGGAGGAGACGAGGGGAGTTCCGTGGCGACAGCCGGGGCGAAATTGAAGAGGGCGAGCGGCGGTGCCCTCGGGGTCTCTCCTGCTGCAGGAGGTTCTCCCTCAGGATCTTTACCAGGTCCTCGTTCAGCCCGACGTGCTTGGGCATGGGCGGCACTGCCAGCGTGTCCTGGTGGCCCACGGCCGCTTGCTGGGCCATCCTCACGCTTCGCCCGTCCTTTTCCCGCTGCTGGGGGCGAAACCAAAAAAAAAAAATGTGTCCACTAATCCAGCGGTAAACTCCCCAGGATGGGGGAGAGCAGGGGTGAGCGAACGAACCCGGAGCGGCTCTGCAAACCCCGCGCGGGCTGCTCGGTGCACGAATGAGTGACTGGAATTAATCGGCGAAAGCGCGGGAGAGCAGAAGAGTGCGTGCTCCTGTCAGGACGACTGCCGAGCTGTGATGGTGTGCTTGTGAGAGAGGAGAGGGAGAGAGGGAGAGAGGGAGAGAGGGAGGGAGGGGGAGAGACAGAGCGAGCTGTCGATCTGCAGCGCTTCACTAACTGCTGACTGCAAGCCACCACTTCACTAAAGAGCCATTCAAATTGTGTGTGTGTGTGTATGTGTATACAGTATGAAGTAAGCGGCCACTGCTGCCAAAAAGCAACTTTTCTCTTTTTTCCCTCTCCGTATGTTTAAATCTGACTAATTTATGACAGGGATGCGTGCGTGCGGCCCAAAGAAAACAGTGTGCGTATTTGCTTATCCTTTGATCACAGAGCTGCTGTTGTAAATATGATTTTACGATGTAGACTTTATGCTGCCAAACATGTCACAAAAACAAAAGCCTTGCGAGGTAAGGAGACACAAAGAATAATGAATCCTGACAGGAGCTGTAAATGTTGCTTATGATCATCACAGCATGCTTATTTTAATAGCTGCAGGAAAATCACTTTTATATCTCTATCATTAGAAAAGAAAAGAAAATGGAGACCTTTACTGAAAGCAATAGTTCAGCCAAAAATACAAATTCTGTTATCATTTATTCACCTTTGTGTCATTCCCAAACCTCTTTGACTTTCTTCTGTGGAAGATTAAAGTAGATATTTTGAGAAATGGCCTCAAATCTTTGGTTTCCAATGTTCTTCAAGACCTTTTCATTAGGAACAACATGAGGGTGAGGAAATTAAGAAGGGGGGGGGGGGGGGTGAACAATCCACTTAAATTTCCTAAGATTTTTCTCCAATGACTAAAATAGAGGTAATATTACTATACCTTCTCTGAAACTCAAACTGTCCTCAGATTCTTCTAAGACCAAATATGCTTCTATATAACCATCTTTTTGTGAGCATTTCGTAGCTTAAACCGTAGGCAATGGGTTTGAACCAAAGGCATGAACTGATGGAATGTAATATAATCTAATATTCAATGCAATCAAAGTCACTTTGGGTAAAACGGCAAATGCATAAATGATCTGGTCAGGAGAACAATCCTTAGTTGTATGATCACTCTGCTGCATGTAAATACTAAACTTAAAAAATTCTAAATGTCTTATTTCTATGCTTGCATTTTCTCTGTTATGCCATTCATAATCATCATTATACTAACTATTCATAGGACAATACATTGCTCGGGGTCAATAGCGCTTCTCTGTCTGTCCCTTTCACCTTGATTCACCTGAACTAGTGATAATATCATAAGCTTCTACTGAGTTCTAGTCATTTAACAGGTGCTGTGACCCGAAGCAATTTAAAGTGCACTTCTAACAGGGAGAATTTTTAGTGTAGAAACCTGGGATTCTGTAAATGTTTCACTGAAGGGCACAATGGCAATTCAATGAGGGTTTCAACCTCTTTTTGTTAGCGGCTAGATCTTTAAACAGTACAGGACACCACCCACTGCTGACTGCAACAGACTGCTATTGGTTAACAAAAAAAAAAAAAAAAACAAGCATAACATCCCCTTATAACCAATAACAACTCTATGTGGGGCATTAAGATAACCCTCTGGGCTATTTTAAGGAAGAGAAGCATTTAGCATGCTAACGTTTCATTATTTCACATCTGTCTATGTGAATACACTGTCAGCTTGCCAACTGTTATCACAAAAAGATGTGCTCACCTTTAGTTTACACAATTTAACAAACATTTAAAAGCAACAGACCATCTAATAACAAAAAAAATAAAAACGTGTCTTTGTGAAACACCAAAGAAACAACTAGCCAGACTGCCAGACAAGCTAATGTTTTCCATAAGATGAAAGTTCTCTAAAATGGGCAAAATTCATAAAATAGTACATTTTAGCTTTTTTATTCCTCAAGGAAATAATATTTCTTTTAAGAAAGAACATATATTAATCAATCAAAAGTCACAGTAAAGACATTTTAAATATTTATACTTTAAATAAAACACTGTTTTAAATATTTTTTATTGATCTAACATTCACTACATCAAAGTACTCTCAAGCATACGTACCATGTGTAACCCCCCTGGGTCCGCTTCCACCACGACTCGTCCTCGCTCCGAGCGGGTCTCAAACCCAGGTCTCCGGCACGGGAGGCGGGCGCTCTAACCAGGAGGCTAAAGGCCATGACCTTTAGCGTCAGTCGCTAGAGCGCCTCTTTTTGAGGTCAGGGGAGTGAGGTTTACCTGCACAGCACTTACTCGCTGGCCT
>JAUCMS010000145.1:6607072-6618254 GCA_032357445.1 Enteromius radiatus | reverse complement strand
TGCTAGAGCGCCTCTTTTTGAGGTCAGGGGAGTGAGGTTTACCTGCACAGCACTTACTCGCTGGCCTCCGTTACACTAAAACCTAAACCTCACTCCCATCCGGGTCACGGCACCAATGTAACCTAACCCTAACCCTAACACCTAATGTTTTTACTGTTTTTTAAACAAATAAATGCAGTCTTTGTGAACAAGAGTCTCCTTTCAAAAAAATAAAAAGTGATAATTCAGATTCCAAAGTTTTGATATTTGTTTGGAACCACATATAGGTGAGTAAAAGATTACAAATGTTTAAAAAAAATACAAATCACATACACAGCATATAGTACATATTCTAATCAGTTTGTTAATTTATGCCAATACTAAAAAGACAGATCTGGCTCTATTGTGCACTAGATAAAATGTTAATTTATCAAATCCAACAAGAAATACTCAATATGTTACATCCAACTTCTGTTTAAAATGAGCAAGCATGCAGTTTATAACATTCCTCATGAATTCGTTCCATGTTCTGTAAGCAAGACCTCAGAGAGCATTTCAAACTGCCCCCCTGAGCTGAAAATTACACTTCACTTCCCTAAGAGTGACTAACCATGTCTGCACCACAGGAGGAACACCTTACTTGGAAGACCAGGGGAGAATTAACACAAAATCCAGAAAGCTAAATAGCTAAAGATTGGTGATTGCACATGAAACCTGCAATTTGTTTTGAAATGTGAGCAGTTTATAGTAAAAAGAACAAAAGAGATCTGCTGTACAAATTTGTCATGGATGATGCTACAGTCTCATCCTTCTGGTTATGACAGTCCACCTTAAAATGATGCAGAATCAATATGAAAGCATGTACAATACAGGGATTTTATACTGCAAAATACTCCAAGAAATATATGCGAAGGACCAATTAAGACAGTCTTAACAGATATATCAACATCTTAAGTGGTGCTGCTGTGAAAATACTGTACCACACATTATTGGAAGAAATGTTAATATTTAATCAGTTCTTTTTCCCATTAAATATTATTCATGTGACTTCAGATCAGCAGACTTTTGCAAAAGCTGTATTCTAATTAAATGTCGTGATATCATGAAACAGCATCTGTCTCAGGGTGACCAGGTTATTAAAAGTGTGTGCTTGCCAGTTGGTTCTTATGTGCAGTGTATGATGTCATATCTTTTACACCTTATATATATATATATATACATATACACACATAGACAGTCCTATGTCCTATGGTGTGACAGCAAAAATGTAGAAAAATGTATATGCATATATATATATATATGAAATTACAATTTTATAGCAACAGTTTGGCATTTTTTTCTAAAATGAAAATGTCTGTTTATTAAACAAAAAGAAATGATTCGGTCAGTGTGTAAAAACTTGACTGGTTTATTAAAAGCAAATGCAGACCTAAATGTAAACTCATCACCAAACACCAATGACTTGTGCATACAGTCCACTATATGGACAAAAGTATTTGCACACCCCTTCCTTTAGAACAGAAAAGAGCACTTCCAACACTGTGGAAACAAAGATGGAAACATAATTCATGTATTGAAAATTTGTATTTCCATTTATGTTGCAACAGTTTTGGAAGTGTCTAAAATAACTGTTCCTATATGTACAAGTCATTAGTGTCTGCATTAAACACAAACCTTTTGTAATACTATAAATGTCTACTGTCACTTAGATTAATTCAGTGTATCACTGCAAAATAAAAGTATTAATTTAAATAAAAAATGTAATTTTAATATTTAATCTCTTGTTAAGAATTATTAATGTGACTTCAGATCAGTAGATTTAAATCTCCTAATATCATGAAGCAGCATCTGTCTCAGGGTGACCATGTTATTAAAGTGTGTGCTTGTCTATGGATCTACTCATAAGATGTTGGTCCCTGGTCTCACCGAGCCGTGTCTGAAAACTGCCTCTGGATTTCAGCTCATTATTTCAAGGACACAGAGCATAGACATTCACAAGGGCTAGTTCTGGGCTATCAATCTCCCATCTAATATATAGTCCACAAAAAAGGAGAATAAATACTAATGCTCACAAAAAGACACCATATGGTGAGATCTATCATATCTACTTGCTTTCACTGGGTTTCAAATCTTACAACACACTCATAACTTACAATATATCAAGGAATATAAGGGATGCTATGATTTTAACTACTGATTTGATACCCCTCAGCCTTTTTTGGACCATCAGTATGCACAGTTTGGCATCAGGCCACCTCAATGTGTGCATGTTCTTCGGGTTGTGTCATAGTGACTGGTGGAGCACTGCATTGTGTGTTCGCTTCCCCTCCCCACTTCTCCCTGCATGACGTCTGTGTGTGTTTCTCCACTGTTACCCTTGGCAACATGGATGGAGAGAGACAAGTGTGTGTGTGTGTGTGTGTGTGTGTGTGTGGTAAGAATTGACTCAGAGCTAGAGATTTAACAGAGGAATGAAAGGAGACTAATCCGCAGAATGCAGCTCCAAACCCAGTGCTGTGATGTTCACATACATATGCATGCATGAATGCCTCATACAAACACTCTCTGGGTCATTCTCTCAGATCCCATACAGAGATATCAACATTTTCTAAAAATCACCCTAAAATCAAAAGAAAAAAAAATAGCACTTGAAGAAAATGAAGACTTACTTTAGGTTTGTTTGTTTTGTTTTTTTTACAGTGACATTAATTTCATTTAATTGAGCACACTTCCCCCTCAAATTTTCATTACCGTAAGGCAAAATTATAATTTTCATGACTGTGATGAATAATAAATCATGATCATTATAATTTTGTATGTAATAATAAGAACAATAATAATAATAATAACAAGAAAGGGCAAGTTTATTTCTATAACACATTTCACAGACAATACTAATTTAAAGTGCAAAGTTATAAAATAATAATAAAAGATCATTAAAAGCAAACATGTTTTAAAATAGAATTAAAACAATTAACAAAAGGTACTGTTTTATAATAATAATAATATCCATACACACACACACACACACACACACACACACATATATATATATATTAGATTTTTATTCATAATAATTAATGAAAAACATTCATTAATATTACTACTGCTATTTATAATAATAAAAAATATTATTATTATTACAGTTTCTTTTTATAATTTTTTAAAAATAGGAATATCTATTTAGTTTTTATTTCATTTATATTTTTATTCTTTTATATTATTTTTATACATTTATTATTATTCGTATTTTATGTAAAATCACAATTACAATTTTAAACTTTTAAACACATGATAGTATTTATTACACTAGTTATTGATAAAAATGATTGTAATTGAAATATTTTTCAGAATTACTTTGTTACAAGCGAATTAAATGAGTATAAAAAATAAATTGAAATTGACAGTGTCTAATTAAAACACTATTAGAAATAATTTTTTTAATTACATAATCATAAATAATACATTATGTAATGAGAATTTGGGAGGAAAATGTGCTTGGTACTCATTACTAATTACTAATTTAAAAAAGCCTCAGTTTCTTATTTTCAGGGTGTAACCTGAACATGTTTTGTGATATTGGTGGTGCCCCAACCATGCCGAGTTAAATACTCAAAGGTGCATAGACAGTTATGTATATATTGAAGATCCGTAAATGCAAAGTGTCTGTCTTTTTATGTGCAGAGTTGATGAGGCTGCACGACCTCTGTGGCCATTTAGCAGTTCATTCGCACTGACTGACTAACTGCCTTCCAGCTGATAAGGGACAACTCTGTGCCAGAGCACTTTGTGTTCTGTGTGAATCATAGCTATGGCACCCTTCAAACACAGCGGTATAAAAAGACCCTTTTTAAAGTCTAACACGCTGAGAGAATGGTGGTATAAAAGGATGTCCTCAAACAAGTTCAATCAAAAGTGAAGAAGTGACACATCTCTTCACACACTTTGTGATTTTATCATTATTGCAGAGGTTGTCATACCCTTGTGCTGTAAGCACTTCAAAAATCAAGGTATAAAAAAACATGAACTAAAATTAGACTGCATTGTTGTGTGCTGGCAAGCTTTCAGTGGAATAATGAAGCAAATTTAGAATCTAAAACAAACTATAGCATGTCCACTTATTTTAGAAACAGTGAGAACAAAGTCACTCCAGTCCACATCTGTACAGGGAATAAAAGAAAATGACAGGAACTGTCTACATAACAGAACAGTTCCTTCACAAATTCAGAGTAACACATGTGATTACATATGAACTGTAGCTATCTGTGTTTGAAAAAAAAACCCACACAATTAACAAGAAGCATTAAAAGGCTTGAGGTATACTGTATGGGCATGAACATTTATTACAGTAAAACGACTCCCTCTACTGGACGACTGTGTTTCGAAACCATTTCATCTTTTCTTGTTAGGTTTTTCTTTAGTGTAGCAACCCTAAAATATTTACACGCTTACCCAAACAAAAATTACAGCACCAACATTAAAATACATTAACTTAAGATCTAGCTATGATGAAAACACATAAGACTGACCTAGAAAACTATATTAGTCTGTAATATTTAAAGACATACACACACACTTAAAATGTATATTTTAAAAAATATATGTTGATTAACAAATGTATTATTTACAAAAATATTAATTAAGACCAATTTGATTTTATAATTATTTTTCCCAGATTTAACACTTTATAATTGTAATACTTGATAACACATAATATAAAGCTTTTAGAGACACTTAGAGATTTAAAATTTCTGAAAATTAATCTTGTATTATTATTACTATTATTATTGTGTTACGATTATCCTCTATATTATTAAAGAACATATAACTCAAATAAATTGCAATATTAAACTAACATAATATCATAAAATACACCAACAATACTTAAATGTTTTTATTATTTATTTCTTACAGGCAGCTCTTATTTGACAATAACGCAAATTCGACTCATTTTGCAACTGTAATTGTTCTTTCATTAAACACTGTTAAATATCATCAACAGGGTAATAAATCCTAAACAATATGGTACAATACTCTCAACAGAAAAGTGCAACCATTATGCTTTCTTTTGGACACAAGAGGGCACACCAGTGTCAGGAAAGATCTTCACACACTTTGAGAGCTACAGAATTTCTGAATATGAAAACATCTCATTTTTACATTCCATTCTCAAATTATAATTTAAAATAGCACTGGGAAATTTGGACAGCTACTTTTCAGCTATTTTACCTGAATCATATCAGAAAGGGACAATTTCCACTTTCAGTGTATTAAGGCCTATTTGGTTCAAGGATGAATCATTGAGTTAAAGGCAGAATTCTGATGAAAAATGTTAAAAAAGAAGACACCTCAATAACCATCTTATCTTTCTGCATCATCACAAACACGTTTGATAGTTACGTGAAGGCTTGGAAGACCGAAACTAAGCATCACATTCCTTTATGCACTTCCAGTATATCACAGATAATAGTGTTTTCTTTGCACAATTACTTTTTTCACTCCACCTTTCCCCAAGGTTCATCTTCTCTGCCCACAAAAACCCAAAACTCCTCATCTAATATCAGATCCTCCTTTAACGCAATAATGCTTGACTTGTTTCTGTTGTCACCTTGAAAATGTTTAGGGAGCTTGTCCTCTCTAGAGAGTAACATTTGGGATCCAACGGCTGATGTCTCGGTCACACAAGTTGTTTTTCTATCGCTGCCCTCGGCAGGGCTTATTCTCTCCTTAATGATGCATCTCGCAGCTTTGGCACGAATGATATTTTGGCTGCGTGTCAGATCAGCTTCTGTTATTCAACTTTCTGAGCCTCACAGTGGCTAGCCTCCTTCACGCTGACACGGTTGTTTCATGTAAAACTGTCAAGACACTTGCGACAGGCTCCAAGGGTAAATAAAAAAATCAAGACATTGACAGCTCTTACTTACATGTATTAAATATGCAAATGCCAAGGGAGGCAGCTGTAATTCCAAAAAGACGTTTGCTGTATTAAAATACGGTGCAAAAATGGCTACAAATATTTTCCTGTTTGCAAACAAAAGAGATCACAGACAAACTGTCTAAGATGTTTTTTTTCCATACTGAGAATCTCAGAAGATGTAAAAGTGATCATTTTTATGATACTTACGTTGTTTTTTTCCCCTGTTTAATCATCACCTCTGACCCCAAATAAAAATAACCTTTTCTGTAACAATTACTGCACTGTCCTCAGCTCAAATTAAATATATGTAAATTATGATTTGATGTGTAAACATACATTTTTATTATATTTACTGTTGCTAGACCAGCTAAATCAATGTCAAGTCAAGAACAAGACTTTTAGGGGTTGAGACCAAAGCAAGGACATAAAGCTAAAACTGCCAGTAGGTGGTGACAAATCACTAAATTAATGAATTACTCAGCGATTTGTTCAAATTAGTTGATTCATTCAGTAACAAAACACAGCTGTGTGCTGCTCAGAAATTAATGGGAAGTTCGGATCATTTTACCGACTCAGACCTTTTTTCGAGTCATCTCGTTCATTTTGTTCATTTTAGCAAAATGTAATTAAAATGATCAACGTTTTTGTAAGCAGTAGATGTGTTAGGGAGGAACCCAGCAGCCTGAGCCGGAAACAGAATTGATTAGTTCGTCTCTTGAGACTTCGGGGTTTTGAGTCATTCATTCTTTTTTCATGTGACCACTTGGCACTAACCGGCTCAGTACCCGAAACAGGTGAATCAATAATTCCAATACAGAAACTATATGATGTTGCGCAAATGCGCATGTGCAATTGAACGAATCACTCCCACGAGACGACTCGTTCTTCCCGAGTCAAAATGAACGAATCTTTCAAGAACGACCCATCACTATCAGAAATGCACAGCAGTTCAAGTCAAGACTGGTCTAGAGTAATACATCACTAAATGTTGCCATTTCAAAATATCAGGCCTGCAAGTCCTTCATAAATTTAGTCTTCAGCGTATTCAGTAGCTTATTAAAAAGAATGAATTTAAAACAGACACAGTGAACACTAAAAGGTTAAATCTACACTACATCTTGCGCTTGACAGCCTATTTTACAAACACAGTCTGTAGTTCTATAAAGAAACATGTCGAATCTGAGACGCAGGCCACCTAAGGATGCACTGATCTTGGTTGATCAGAAAAAACGTTTTCACAAAAAGCTAAAAATTAATATTTAGAGAAAAAAAAGAAAAAAAAAAGACTGATTCCGCTAACCACCAGTATGTGTACTTGGATGGGTAAACTACAAATTTGGGTCACCATACTTGGCCATATGTCAAGTTCATTCCTCTTTGTTTTTCCAAAACTTAAACAACAGTATTTTCATTTTTGGGTGAACGGTTCCTTTTCGAGCTGCTCTGTAAAGAATTGGTGTCAAACGTAATTCCTTATGTGAAGGAAAGACATTTGAGAGACCAAGTGTTAGCAAGGTCTCATATCTGCGTGACATTTTTTTCATTACTTTTTCATTTTTAGCAATAAAAGAATTGTAAAAGTTCAAATAGATCTGATATTTTATGATTTTGTGATGCATTTAGCAGGGGGTTGTCTCATCTAGACCAAAATTATCATGCTTTTGAATGTCGATCTCCACGCAGCGCTCTATACAAAATGCATTTGTAATCAGAGCACTGTGAAATGACAAGCCTTAGGTTTGCTTTTTTTTTTTAACCAAAATATTCATAGACAGGAGCATGACAATGAAAAATGTATTTTTCACAGCAAGATATGAGCCTTAATGCAATCAAAGTGACAAAAGATGACAGTCAGGACAAAGGCAGTGTTTATGTTAATTCACACTGTGTCACTTGCTTTCTATCCTGACACATGAACATTTGCTGACTTCTTATGAGTGCACAAAACAGCAGTAAGCTGCACTACACTACACCAAACAATAAACTCAATTCATATTTAGCGTAGAAAATATATAAATCAATTCACTGGCAAACTATTTAAAAAAAACAAAAAAAGGTTAGCCTCCTTGACGGAATGACCTAGATATGTCAGCAGAGCGGGAACAACAGCCTGCCGCGCTGCAGAAACACCTAAACGTTATAGAACAGACAGCAGGGTTCATTGTGACCTTATGACCTCATCAGGAGGAGACAGCTACAGGAGGAATTTCAAAACACAGAAACCTGAAAATGTTCATACGCACAGTATTTCTTCACACCAAAGCCCATATAGGAATTTATTTTAAAGGGAAAAAGCATGTTTTTATACAAACATGTTTATACAGTTATATATTATTATATATTAGTGCTGTCAAACAATTAATAACATACAAATATTTTTTTTTTGTTTACATATGTCTGTTCTGTGTATTTTTATTATTTATATATAAATACATACAGTATACTTTTGGAAAATATTTACGTGTATTTACACATCTATATTTATATTCATAGAATTTATATTAGAAATAAATATATATAATATATTAACAAAACTTATCTGAAATATATAAATGCATGTGTCTGTATTTATATATGCATAAATGTATTTTTTAAACCAGAACTTTTACTTTGGATCCAATTAACACTGTGTACTTGCGATGCAAAAAATAGTTTGATAGCACTAATATATATATATATATATATATACAGTATATACAAAGAAAACAAAGAGCACATGGGAAAATGAAAACAAAAACATTCAAACATATAACAGTGTTATTGTTGCTAGGTGCATTTTAGAAAAATGTCGCTGAATCTAGCAACAAAGTCAGTAAGTTGGCAACACTGGGCTAGGGCTAGGCAGTCAGTCAAACAGAAAACACATGCTGCATTAATCATATTGAAACTGTATATATATATATATATTTTAATTATATTAAATACATTTTTGTTATTGTTGTTGTTTTTGTCTGTGTGAATGCAGTCAATGCTCTATTTTACAAGCTTATTTTACTATGCAATTCAACATCAGCTCTACTACACTAATTTCAAGGTTTGGCACATGGTCAGTTGCAAGCCTGAAGAGAGGGCCGAGGACAGAGCATTTACCAGAAACAGGTCACGTTTTACTGAGGGAGGTGGGTATAACCCATGGGGCAAGAACTCCTAAAATAGCCAAACGGCCTACACTGTAATCATCATTCAGAACACATGCAGCAATGGCCTTCATTCTGTCCCACTCAGTGACCAAAAACGCATGAAAAAAAATAGCAAAACTAGGCATTAAGTCTCTTGTGTCTGCTATTGTATATATTATTTTGCCCATTTGTTTACAATTATAAAATACATACATCTTAAATACAAAAATGTACTGTCTATCTATCTATCTATCTGTCTGTCTGGATATATATAAAATATTAGTTTATAAAATATTTAAATAATATAATTTAAAATTATTTCATTTTATCCATACTACACATACACGCACACATAAATATATATGTATATGTGTGTGTGTGTAGACACAAAAGGTGTCCAACAGCTGCATTAGTATCCCACAAAACTGAACGTGAAGATGTGTATGTATTATCTATCCTTTTCTATCTGATTTTCTGTGATCTATTCCTTGCCATTTCCAAACACATGGATCTGTCTGTGGGACTCCAGGACTGAAAGATTCCCCTTCAGGGGGTCTGACACTTCAAGGAGATGGGAAAACCAAGGGGGCTAGCAGTGAAGTTGGCCTATCGCCTCTCTAGAAGCCATTTCTTCAAAAGGCTTTAAGAGCCATAACAACAAACAGCAGAAACCACAGACACAGAAAACCCCCAAAAAAATCTTCACCGAAATGCTTCACCGTGGGTACATCCTTCCTTAACAGTGAAGCGATCTATTAGTCACCAACCTGATTTACGACATCAATATAGACCAAATGTAAAACTAAATATTTAAAAGTTTTTAGGGTCCTTCTGTTTTGCCCGCACCCCTGGCATGAAGCAAATATTAAACTTTATGTGCAGCAATTAATCTCATATACACCCACGTTTCATTGAGACACTGACTTCAGGCTGTGCATTGCCAGAAGCTCCAGTAGGGTCCTCTCTCGCAGCCAAGCTAAACCAAAACATTTGTCATTTGTGCTTTAATAAAGCAAGACAAACTAAAGCAAAAGACTATCATTGTATTGCTCTCTACAACTGTACAATGCTCAGACACACTGCCTGACGTAAACTGGGATGTCAACATACAAGGAAACATTATAAGAGTCTTTATTTGTGCCTATCAAAGAATAGTCTGGAATTTTCAAACCATGACATCTCATTAGAGTAGTGAGTCCAGTACATACCAGAACTGTCAGAAGCACATTTATTACACACAAAGGACCTTCAGACCTTCAATCCATTGATTTACATGTTATACCTTTATATTTAAAATCCTGTCATACATAAATAGGATATATTATGCAACATGTATGATAAATGAAAAAGAGACTAGATAGAGTTGCAGATCTCCAGGGTGGCAAGAAGAAGAGAACAAGACAGAAGATTCCTGAACAAAGCAGTGCTCGAAAGAAAGCTCAGGTTGCACCTTGACAAGGTAATTGGTCATCAGGGAAGCAGAGGAAAGAATTGCACAAGAAAGGGCAGAGAGGAAAACAACAAAAAAGATTGCAAATTGGTTGTTTTTGTGTGTAAAAGGCAGAGGACATTGAATTCTGATGTTATTCTGCCTCACAACATCCTACTATCTTATTTCCGTTTACAAATTACAGACTTATCTCATTTATATCTTTATCAATGGCACTGACTATATAGAAATAATAAAACACACATACATGCATCTATATACAGTATATAAGCACGCACACACAGAAACATCTACATATACGAACACATGTGGAATAGGTCAGAAAAAAATTAATGTAAAGCAGAAAAAAACAAAACAATTTGCCATCTCGTAGAGCTGTCAACAATTGAGCTGGCATCTCATAAATATTCATACGCCTTATATCAAGCCATTGAGCTATATGGATGGTCTTTGCATCTCATTTGCATAATCTACATTCCACATAAGTACTCCTATGAGGTAAATAAAGAAAGTGAGTGACAGTCAGAAACAGTTTTCAGTCCACATATATTATATTCACTAGAATTAACTACACTTAATCTACACCTTCTGCAATTATATTACAAATACCTTCATAATAAAACAGAGACAGCATTATTGTCACGAATGAGGATGTGAAGCGTGCGGGTTCATGTGCAAACATAGTTTTAATAGCTCGTAGTCAGAACAGCAAGG